>SEYY01010393.1:0-7500 GCA_009176605.1 Armadillidium nasatum
TTTTCTTGTCCTCATTACTATGATTATTTCTCTTTATTAGTACTGTTAAATTTTGGTAACTCTGCTCGGGATCTTTATTCACATGAAATATGTTTCAAGCTGTCTGTGACCTTTCCAGGTTTGACCCTCCTGTCTAAAAGTTAATTATAAACCTTTTAAGATTATATTATAAATAAAGTATATAGACCATTTATTGTACTTTTTTTTAACTTCTTTACATTGCCTTAACCTGCATTTTAAGAGAGACAGCTGATAATTTTCTGTTATTGTAAAAGTTATATTTTATATAATCTAAAAATAAAAATAGACACTCCTTCTCTTGCCTTTTTATGTTGACTGAACAAAGACATAAAAGCTATTTTCTAGTCTTCAACAAACTTCCTAAAAATTTAGATGTGCTCCATTTTTGTAGGGTTTTCATTTTTTTTTTATTAGATCTTTTTTAGAACATCTTCCGATTTGCACAGTAGAACAATTTTCCAAAATTTTCTAAAGTATCTCGAGTTTGTTCTGTTTTGGAGTCAGCTGATTCCAATTCAACATGGCGGATGGGCTCTCAAAATATCAATTGATACAGGATCATGAATACTCTGTTGTAAGAGAATTATAAACAACCAACCAAAATAATAATAATAAAGCCTATTATTGATAAATTAAAAAGAAATAACGTAACTGAAAAAATTATTTCTAATAAGTTTTAGTGATTACTGTAGCATACGAGTACTCTTTTTTTTTTTTTATTTTGAATAGAACTTAAATTTGTAAACGATATTGAAAATCACAATGTATTTTGATACATTTATTAAAATAAATTTAAAAAAACCTGATATAAAATGTCAGCAACGAAAATGGTGTTTTTACACCTACATAATTTAAGAAGAATTTGGTCACTTCCAAAATTATCTTCAGATGATTGACATTGAATATATAGTTTTTCTCTTAAAAATCTAGGAAATTAAAATTTAATAGCGCTCTATATCCCTTCGTATTTTTTTATACTTTTAACTAGCCATTTATATGATATAGTCCTAATCTCCCTTCAGTTTTAGGATATGATTTAGGTCTCATCTCCCTCTAGTTTTAGGAAACTAAATATTAATAAAGCTTTATACTTATTTTATTTTTTATTTTATCTGACTGTATATAATATAGGTCTCATCTTCCATCAGTTTCTGACAGTTTCTAAGACAGTATAGTTTGATGATGATAATAATAATAAATAATAATAAATAATTAATTTAATTATTTCTAGGTTATGGAGTGCATAGAAGAGTATGAAGAGCTCAATGTTTGGCATTTGAATCAAGCAAAAACGAAACTTACCTTCATTTAGTATTTATATATATATATATATATATATATATATATATATATATATATATATATATATATATATATATATATATATATATATATATATATATATATATATATATATATATATATATATATATATATATATATATATATATATATATATATATATATATATATATATATATATATAATATATATTTTTAATATTTTGTAAAGAAAATATTTGTATATTTAAAAATTCAGAATAATAGAATTGATCAGTCCAACTTTTTTTTTCTTCCTTTTTAATAATAGAAATAAAAAATGGTATTTTTATTCCATTTGTAATGATTGAGATAGACATTTTTGACTATTTAAAAGCGGGAAAAAAATGTGGTTTTAGGATAACCAAAGCTGAATACTTAATACTTTCGACGTCTCACCTGTGAACAACATAAACATTCTAGGTCTAAACATAAGCAACAAATTATCTTTGAAACCACATATCACAATGGTTGCTAAAGTGGCCTCTAAAAAAGCTGGGGGTTCTGTTCAGATTGCGGGAATTTTTTCTTTTGAACAGCTACTCCAATTGTTTAACACGTTGACTGCCATGTGGGGCGCTTGCGCCCCGCACCCCTTCAAAAATAATTTTCATCCGTCTTTGCATATAGATAGCTTTTTTCCCGACGAAAAAACTCCACTAACGTTTTCAGGAGTTAAAGTTTAGAAGTTATTTCGGAAATTAGGAATGTTCTACGGTGAGGCCATTAAAAAATTTTGGTCTGAAATTTGGTTGTATTCCTAAATCTATTGGCTACAAAATTTACTGATTGTCTTTTGCTCTCAGAAGTATAGAAAATTGTTATTTGCCCAATACTGATCTAACTATGAAAGTAAAAATTGTTAAAAAAAAAAATTTCACTTTTTAAAAAAAAATTTAAAAAAAAAACTACAAAACTACATTTTTCATTTTTGGTAGTTTTATAGATAAATGATGGGGCTACAATATCTTTTCTATATATTATTCGATTTAACTTGTATTTTCTAATATAGCTCTTCAAAAAGCTTTTTGTGCAATTTTCAAAAATTTAGTTTGACTAATCTTTCTTCAAACAAATATTATTTACTTTAAACAATATATAAAATAAAAAAATTGTCCATTTTTTTTTTAATTTTTTTTCTCCGGAAAGGTATGATTTTTTTCAAAAAAAATTTGAATAACTTTTTTTCTAGACGTGATATCAAAAATCTCTTTATACAGCATCCATATATTGGGGCTAAGATTGTTCAGTTAAAATTTCAGCTCATGTGGACCAGTGGTTTGACCCCGCTTTTCAAATTTTTTTTAACTTTTGACCCCAAATAACTTCTAAACGACACTTTAAAAACGTTAGAAATCTTTTTCGCCGGGAAAAAAGCTATATTACTGAAAATTTCAGCTCAATCGGTCAAAAAATAAAAAAAATTTCAAAAACGGGCTCAGCCCCATTTTCCGGCAGTCAACGTGTTAAGGGTCTTATTCGTCCTTGCATGGAGTACCGTTTTCATCTTTGGGATGGTTCCGGTTTCACACTCCTTTGGATAGAGTCGAGTCTAAGGCAAAAATTTAGACTAATAAACTGTCCCCTACTTTCAAACTCCTTTGACCCTTTTTCTCTGCGACGTAACGTTGGCTCACTCTCTTTTCTATAGTACTGCAACGGCAGGTGCTCGAGGGAGTTAACCTCTCGCATTTCACCTCCATTATGTCATCCTCTCAGCACAAGGGATGCCTTGCCTGCACATGAATTTTGTGTGAGCAATGCATACTCTAGTCTTGCGCGTTGTGGTACCATCACCTCTGTTCTATGTAACTCTCTACCACCTGGTTTCTCTGCTGTTTTTAACCTACCTCTATTAACCCTCTGTCTGCGAACCCACCTGAGAGATCTGCACTAGGCTGGGTGTTTTTTTTGTTTTTTTCCCCCTCCTTGAAAAGGGCTCTGCACTTGAGTGGTGGTAAAATGTTAAAAAAAAAAAAAAACTTACGTCTCCCAATTAAAGATGAGTAAATAATTTTGTTATATATATATATATATATATATATATATATATATATATATATATATATATATATATATATATATATATATATATATATATATATATATATATATATATATATATATATATATATATATATATATATATATATATATATATATATATATATATATATATATATATATATATATATATATATATATATATATATATATATATATATAGTTTATTACTTTTTTTTACTTTCATTAAAAAAAAAAAACATTGGTTTTTTAGTTGGTTTAAATAAAATAAAAAAAAACATGATGGTTTAAACCAACAACCTTGAATATTATTGAATTTTTTTTTTACTAAGTTTTTACAAATTCCTTTGTTATTAGAGAATGAAGGCTTTATCTTCTGCTTAAAGGCTATCTGAAAAGTGTGGAAGCCTTCTCCATTTACGGCAGAGCATCGTGAATAAAGTTTATGGTTGAAGGGCTATACGAGATGGGAAGTCGTAAAAGTTGTTTAAATAATAGTCTTTTCCAAGTAATGCTAAAGAAGTACTAAAAGTTTCTGATAATATTTTGAGTATTTGAACACAGTCTGCTTTGCAAGACTTAAAAATACAAGTCTAGAAAAACCGTCGATTTAAGAATTTGAAATTACTTTAAAAGTGACAAGTTTTTGGTTTGGATATTTAAAATTTGAATCTATGGAAGTTCGCTTGGTTTGCAATTTCGACATTCACAGCAAGCTCTTTTTAATCAGACCCTTGAGCCGATCTCTGTTATCTTATAAAATAACGATCATAATTAGTACCAGTGTTCAGGGAGCAGCAAATGTTATCTCAACTCGCAGTCGTAGTGTCATCAGATAACTTTGTGGATCATAAAAGTTTTTTGAACTGATGTGAAGAACTGTCCTGAATAAAGTAATATAGACGGACCTCATCATGAGAGCCACCAAGCCGTGGAAAGGGTTTCAAAGGCAAGACGCTTCCTGTAATTTTTGTTTGCTTTTTCCTTCATATTATTATTATTATTATTATGCAGCCTAAAAATTGACTACCTTCTTCGCCTGGACCTCTTAAGACACCTCACATCTGCATCTTAGAGTTCAGACAGGAAGACTATGCTACAACTTTTCATTGCTTTTGTAAGACCCGTATTAGACTAGGGTGGTGCCATTTATGGGTAAATTATGCAAGTCTTACACCTTCTCGATTCCATCCAAAATGAAGATCTACAAATAGCAGCGGGAGTATTTTGATTGTTACTAAAGGAAAGCTTGGAGGTGAAGGCTAGCATCATGCCCCTGTCATAACGAAGAAAACAAATGTGCTCCCTGTTTCTCCGCATCTAGATTCCAACCCCTTCAACTTAGTTTCTCGTACCTGGCCATTCACTGTGTTCTGCTCTCTTAATTTGCCTCTGGGCTGTTTTGATATTTCATTATGTTCACTTTAACTCATGTCTTTACCCTCCTGTGATATACATGGAGCTACCGTCGCTGAATAAATCGTGCCCTAATCAACAGGGCACCCGGCTCTTATGAGTTCCTTACCCACTTTCCACTAAGTCATTCGCTCTCACTCCATTCCGATTTATACTGATGGCTATAAGAGGGAGGAAGTTGCGGGAGTTTCAGCCATTTTCCCCAGACCTCACGGTATGTTACACCCTCCCACCCAGTTCATTTATATTTACGGCGGAGTTGGTGGCATTGTTTCTGGCGGGGTGCATAGGATTCTTGACCTGGCTGATGAAATATACCATCTTATCTGAATGAAAGAGCTCACTTCTCGCATTAAAAGATCTTTCGAAAAGGAACGATATGGTCTGCCATCCAGAGCTTTCTATACCTACGAGGAAAGAAGATTTAATATTCTGCGAGGTCGTCTCTCACATGGGTATAGCAGGAAACGAGCAAGCCGATTAAGCTGCTGCTCACAATGTGTCAGGAGGAAGAAAACTTACTACTGATATCAGGCGAGAATATCTCCATACTTCGACAGGGTTTTAAAACATGCTGGCAGGCATATTGGACTGAACCAAGCTACGTTCCTTCAAACCTTTTCTCAAGACTTGGTCAGCTTCATGAAGGAGATTGTCTTGGCTCATCTCAGAGTTGCTCACACAAATCTGACGCACAACTACCGTATGGCAAAGGACAACCCATCGTTCTGTCCTTTTTACAGTCTCTATCCTCTTTCATTCATATTTTTATAGATCTGAAGAGAGCCTTGAAGACAATTGACCCTCTGTAACACTCATGAGCAACAGTTAGCTTACTGTGAAAGTAGTTTCTTGAAACAAGTTCCACTCTAGTATCTTTGATCTTTTTCGGTGTAATCCCCATCATCTTCATCTCGAATGATTTTTGGAACTTTTCGAAAGGACTAAGTCTCCGGATGATACCCTTGACTACTTGAAGAGTAGCAGTTTCTCATTGATCAGTGCATACAATTTAAATCTAACGGATTCCCCTGATTTTACATATCCACGCTTGTTTCTTACTGACCTTCAGTGCTTCTTTCTCACCAATGAATGTAAAAACTGGATTTTCAGTTTACCTAGTCAGAAACAATATTACTTAAATTATTTATATTATTTAAATGTTAACGGTTTTGTCAGCCCGGAAGAACTGTTGAGTATTTCTGAATGTTTGTGCTCGCAACTGTGCAGATGAGCTCTACACGCTTTGTGAAAACCAGCCTTACTGCCCCAACTGTAGGGGTTATCATGTTGCATCTTACTCGAAGTGTCCTTCCTATCTGTTTGAACAGGTATGTCTTGAAGTCTACACACAATAGACAACACGCAGTCCTATATACAGTGCGCCACTCCTTTGCAAGAAAAAAAGTACAAAACTTTGGGTTAGTATCAGTGATAGTGGGTAACATTATTTGTGTTGTATCTTTTATAACTTATTGTTAAATGTACTATATAGACTGAAAAACTGGTTGTAGAGTTAAAAAGAACTAACGCTACAACCAACCACCAGCTAATTGTCGACCATGTTCGGAAGAACGACATCTGTTCATAAGTTATGGAACAAAGAAAAAGATTGAAGAATCGGCTAAAGCGATATAACTGACGGCCCCAGACTCACTTTTTTTAAGGTTACGTAGTGATTGGAACTATTCAAGATATGCGATGCATATTCCACACAAAGATGAAAGACGCTATACAACAGGGAAAGGTGAATGTGTGAAGAAATCCTGAGGAAACCTCAGAAAACCTAACCTCTTAAACTATTGATTTGCTGTCTACTGTGACGCAAACGGCAGCGTGTTTGAGGGCGCTGGCTCTATCCCACTTGCAGAACCTAAGCATATACATATGTAGAAAAGTTCCTCTCCTAGAATAGGGCAATTATGCAATGCCCGTGTATGAAATGAAAAATGCGGTTGTTTTCTGCGCCTCAAAAATCATTTACTATTATTATTATTATTGTGAGGATCACGTCGAATAAAGAGATCATGTAAATGATTTTTGAGGCACCGAAAACAACCATATTTTCACTTCCCTATTTAGAAATGTGAGAAAAATCAAAGGTCAGTTGCTTCAAGTCCGTCTTCCCACCATTAGCTATTTAAAATCTTTCAAAATGAAAGGTATGATGTTGAGTGAGGTCGTCAACACAAGAGTGGATAAGTGATTTAATATTTTATGGAAGGTCATTTGGCCTGGTTGAAGTAAAAAACGTTACTCTCAATTCAGATAATAGCTGATCATCATTTTATCTGTCATAACTATATAATATTGTTCTTAGATACTAGAGTTTTCTTTAATTATGGTTTAAAAGACACAACCAGAAAGTGGAGGATATTGACAGTCAATAGAAAACCTACTTCAATGAAAAATAAATTTGCTCTGTGGTTGTAGTATCTGCAAACGAATAAATCTTACATGAAATAAGTGGAGAGATGTTGTTGGAAGGGGGGGGGTGAGTGTGGTAGAATGGTTGGCAAGACTTTTTAATTTATGTTCGGCAGTGGGTTTGGTGCCCCAGGATTAGCAAGATGCTTGTGTGGTCCCTTTGTATAAAGGAAAGGGTGATAAATTTGAGCGTGGAAGTTACAGGGGAATGAGTTTATTCAGCGTAGTCGGGAAAGTGTATGGAAGAATTTTGATGAATAGGATAGGGATGGATGAGTTAATAAGAGAAAAA
>SEYY01010393.1:12500-44585 GCA_009176605.1 Armadillidium nasatum
TATTGGTAATGTTTGGTGTTGTAGTAGTAGTAATAGCAGTAGAGACGGATGATAAGGTGGTAGAAGACGTGTTGAGAGGAGGAGGAGGGCATGACTGGTTTGAGGTCGGAGTGAGCCTACCGCGCACCGTCTGCTAGCAGCGCTGATTCCGCCAAAAACTCATATATTCCTGAAAGTGAATGAAGAATAAATTACAATAGGGTCAACCTAAATTATGTGGTCCAAAGCTGGTTGCTTGACCATTTTCAAAATGAATTATATTTTGCATGCTACTACTAAACTTATGTTGGCAATTCAAAACCACAAGTTTTCTTATTAACACTGGTTTCAATAAGCTGGCCATTTCTGCATTAATAGTTAGGTCATATTTTGGCATTTATAAGGGTTAACTTTAGCTTTAATTTCATTATTTCGGCCAAGTAACCCCCAAAACAAATTCTAAAGTATCGTGATATTTAGCACATTCTATGGTAAAATCTGGTACTTTAACTCTGCTTCTAAACTTTTGTATCAAAATAGCTGAAAAATGGTGTCACTTTTAAGATGAAGAAATTAATTTAAGGTGTGTGAAAACTTTAAGAGTTACAGCTACAACTATACCAGAAATTTTTTCAAACAGTTAATTATTTTCTCTAAATATCACACCAATTCTCAACTATTTTGATGTAAAACTTTTACATATTTGTCCATTGGGGAGATATTGAGCTCTAAAATTAGCGATTTCTTAAAAAGATAATTTTAATCTTGTAAAAGGGGAGGGGGGAAAGAAGTGCACAAATCTCAAAAAAAAAAATAAATAAAGAAAAAAATAAAAATTATGAATTCTAGTACAGTTACAACTATAACAATGGTTTATATGTAGAAAAAAAAATTTTTTTGAACTTTAAGATCTGCACTTTTTTTCGTTTTTTTTTTTTTTTTTATTTAAAAAAAAAAAAAAAAAAAAAAAAAAATTTTTTTTTTAGAGCTCTGGTGGACAAAAATATAAAAGTTTGAAATTTAAAAACATTAAAGTAGTCTAATATTTGAGCCCCAAGTGGTTTAAAAATCCGTTCTTTCAAAAATCGAATTCATTTTTTCATACATATTACTATTGGTTTAAACCAATGGCTTTATATATATATATATATATATATATATATATATATATATATATATATATATATATATATATATATATATATATATATATATATATATATATATATATATATATATATATATATATATATATATATATATATATATATATATATATATATATATATATATATATATATATATAGTTTAGGTGAGAACATATGGCTTATAACTACGTCCTAAATAGCCCTATTGTGCATATGCTTAAAAAAATAAAAATTTCAAATTTATTGTTTATTTTGATGTGAATGGAACTCTCCAGCCATAAAGGTGTGTTATTTCATATGCAACACACACCTCTCCATTTCACTTCACAAAGTCGGCTAAATACTTCCATACTTTTTAAATTTAAATCAATTTCCTTGCAGGGATTTAAGGTAACATATCTGAAGAGCTTTACTTGATAATTTCTTATTTATTATTATTATTATTATTATTTTTTTTAATGACCATTTATTTTTAGGACACAGAAAACATTTTCATTTACTATTAGCCAACCCCTACCTATAAAAGCTAAAAAATGACTTATAAAATAGTACAAAAAATATTTTCTATTGAAACCAGTATATATATATATATATATATATATATATATATATATATATATATATATATATATATATATATATATATATATATATATATATATATATATATATATATATATATATATATATATATATATAAAGTATGGACAAGCAATGAATTAATTTTTAAGGTACTATATATTTAGATTAAGAATAGTTCAAAATTAACTAATACAAAGTTATTCAAAGAGGCAAATAATAAAGGTATATAATTTACATACAACTTACCTGATATGTTATTGAAATCTTTTCACTCTGGTAGCGAGTTAGTTTGATTCCTTTTTTCATTTCAGTAGTGACTGAACCTTTAAAACCTCCCTTGCGCACAAGTGAGTCAATGGTTTGGTCATGATCCCAGCCTGGAAGGATTCGGAAGAGAATTCAGTATAACATTAATAAGGAAATATAAATACCAAAAATACATTACACAATAAAATTAATTCTTTAAAAAAAAAAATATATATATATATATTTTTAAGAGTCTAAAATCACTATGAAGTGATTTTTAAATCTCTTCATTGTTAGAATGATTTAATGCAGGGTTGGCAAAAACCCGGGTTTTTCCCCGAAAAACCCAGCCCGGGTGGGTTTTTGCCAAAAACCCGGGGAATTGATGGGTTTTCTGGGTTTTTTGGTCAAAAAAGTGTTGTACCATACAACACTTTCTATTTCATTTCCAATTACAGTAGACACATGCAACTTGAGTGTGTCTACAGTAATGTAAAAATGTTTATTTATCCCTTTTTAAAAAATCAAATGTTTTAAGAATATTCTTTATATTTTCAGGTATTTCTAAATTTCTAATCAATAATTATTAAATTATAGCATCCAATTAACAGAACTTTAAGGTGGAAAGGCTTCTCTATCTTAAATCATGAATAGGGGTGGGAGGTTGAAAGACCTGGCTTGGGGAGAGTTTGAGAGTGTAAATGTTCTAGAAAATGGAAAGACTGTGAAGAAGAGAAAATGCAACCATTGCAGTAATCTGGTGAGCAACAAAATTGAAAGAGTAAGAGCCCATCTGGGAAAGTGTGATCAATATAAACTTATTGGCCAAGGTGAAGGTAGCAGTGATGATGGTGATGTTGAAATGGCAACTGGATTTTCACCAGCTCCAGCTGTGCCTGTGGGCCAAAGTAGATCTAGATCTAGATCACGATCACCTGTACCTGTAGAACCAAGATCAGTCAGTCCAGCAACTAGTATTAGAACACCCACACCGACTCCAAGTCCAAGTGGACCAAGTGCTGCATCAATGCTGGGGACTATTGTAACCAAACACGTGAAGATAGACAGTTTTGTGATCTCAACACCACCAAAACTAAAAGTAGCTTTGGATTTGCAGTTTACGAGCCATTTTTTTGTGTGTGTAATATTCCATTTAGTGCTGCAGAAGATTCTGAAATGAATTACCAACCTCCCTCGAGACGCCAGCTTAGCGAAGGCCTTTTAGATGAAGTTGCTGGTGAATGCGAGCTTCGCATGGTGGAGCTTCTCAGAGGAAAACAAGTTACCATGATGCCAAGATGGATGGTCCAATGTGCACAACCATCCAATCATTGCAACATTGAGAAACAAATTAGGCAATGAAAAGGCCGAAATATTAGTTAAAAGAATGTTGAATTCAAAGGATGAACATGATTGGTGAATTGTGATTTTCATATTGTGTTGGATATTAAATTATTTTTTTTTTTTTTTTTTTTTTTTTTTTTTTTAAAAGTATTAAAGCATTAAACTGCATAAAAATAAGTTTGCAGGTTTTATTTATCCTTTCCTTTGTGTGTGTCAATACTTCAAGAGACAGAAATTCACTTATTTTTGTTATTAATATCAGCTAAATTAAGTAGCAAAAACCCACTTCACGGCAAAGTGGGTTTTTGGTTCCCAAAAACCCAGCCCAGTGGGTTTTACCCGGGTTACCCGGGCAGTGGGCTTTTCCAACCCTGATTTAATGTCTAAAAAAATCCATACTACATTTTATTTCTATACATAAACCACACAAAAAGAGAAAATAAGTCTATGTTCCAAGGTAAGACTAGCTTTCTCGTGTTCTCTCATTATTCTCATGTTCAAGGCCCATAGGAGACTAAATATACAAATTCAGCCACTTCAATTATAGTCCATTTTGCGTTGCTACTATGATACAACTAATTAAATTAGAAAAGGACAAACAACAAAAATGTTTCTGACGATTTGTATCACAAGAAAATTTTACATGTTTGGTATGATAATTTTGAAATAATTCCAAATACTTAAAACTATCTTTAATTTTCTGGCAAAAATGTCAGTAAAAGGCCAATAACTACTACTGCCAATAATAATTATAATTATTTAAAAAAATAACTATTATGTTATTATACATAAACTGCTTCGTATGAAAGATACACATTCACTAGTCTTTCAAGCAATACCATTTACAACACTCAAAATCCGAAGTACAATCTACCAACAAGACACGTAAGTACTGATGACACAATCAATATCTCAAGAAACAAATACATTCAACTCATCACACATCATCATTCTCGAATTTTAATACACCCATGTAAGCTGTGTTTTGTCATACTTTAAAAACATTTTCCAGGTCAATTTTTATTGCTTGATAATCTTAGTATATTTTCTTCCAATTTTAATTGAAAATGATAAGTAATCTTATTCTTATTTAAAAATACTACCTAGTTCCCTTTCTTTCTTTCCTTCTTGTATAATTATTTGTTAGTCATAAATTGAGACGTTAAGATATTGAGCTATGCATGTAGTCGAGTAAATATAATAATTAAACTGCATTCGAACTGTGGTTTATTCTCCTTTCTTAGAAACTACAACCTATTCGAGCAATAACTGCAAGAGCAGAAAGGCAGAGGGAGAAAGCGGCGAAGAAAGTTAGGAAGAAAGCTGGTTAGAAACCACAAGAGATTTGCGAAGAGCGGCAAGAGCAGCAAAATTAACAGGAGGGCATGAGCAAAAAAGAGAGTGCCATTTGAGAAATTCTGCAAAGGAGTTAGCAGGGAGTGAAAAAACGAAGGAGCACGTGAACTTGAGGAGGCTCTGCAAGAGCGCCCGTGAAGAGGACTAAAAGAGTGGTGGTTAGTTTTTAGAGTTTGCGCTAGGAAAAGAGAGCAGTGAAGAGGAAAACAAGAGGGAGGATTTAGAGTTTGAGCTCGAGAAGAGAGCTGTGAAGAGGATCACAAGAGGGATGTGTTAGCTTTTAGAGTTTGGGCTCGAGAAGAGAGCCGTGAAGAGGACTGAAGAGGACGATGTTAAGTTTTGGAAGGTCGAGAAGTAACCGCGGTGGGAAATGAAAGATTACCAGCCTTGATCTTGAGATCAGGTGGGCATGTTGGATAATTATTTGTTAGTCTTAAATTGAGATGTTAAGATATTGAGTTCCGCATGTAGTAGAGTTAATATACAAGACATGTATATAATTTTGTAAATAATTATACCACCTTCGAACTGTGTGGTTTATTCTCCTTCCTTATTGACTACACTTCTTTATTTCTTTTACTTATTTTTCCTTCCGTTCCTTATTTCATTATTTCTTTCTTTTTTTTCTCCACTTTTACTTCTCTCTCTTAATATTATTTTTAAATCTTTTTATACATGCTTTTACTTTTAATTCTTTTTTAAAAAACGTTTTCCTTTCTCTATTTTTTTTCCCATTAAATTTAAAGGACTTTGTCTTAACCTGGGAAAAGGGAACCTTGAGCCCCTCCCTCTTATATCAAACATCCCTTCCCATCTTTCTATTTTTTTTTTTAAGACTCTTTCCTTACTAAGCCAATGACAGAAAAACGCTGAAACAATAGAAAAGGATGAGTATTTAATATTTTAGATTTAATAAAATAAAAACGGGCTAGATAATAAGGCCCTTTTTCAAGTAAATTCCAATAAACTCAAACAATTTTCAAATTCAATAAATGCTTTAAAAACTCCATTCATCAGCTGCTTTCCTTACTCATTACACCAAAGACGCTCAGTTTTTCATAGGTAATTTTATCTCTAGTTTTTAACTTTACTAATTGCTTTATGCATGTCTAAATTCACAACCTCCTTTTCATCTACTAGTCCAAAACCTTGTACACTTATTTACTACATCCTCATACATACCTCCTTCTTTTAAAACAATATAATTTTTCCTTTACTAAGAGTTAGTTTACCTACGATACTAAACTTTCAAAACCAGTCTATTAAGTAGTCATCACTACTGTTTAATAATATAATTTACACCAAAAAACAATTAACATAAATACCTTGCTCAGGTGCAACCTCAGGCAAGTACGTTGCGGTTCTCTTGGCACCACGTTCATTGACGAACTCTATTCGGATACCATGGACACCAATGTCCCAATCCTTGTAGTCCCTTCCATCCTCGAAATGACGTAAAATTGAGACGGAGACGGAGAGACGCGACATTTCGTCTTTGGTAATCGGCTGGAACCGTGAGTCTTTGAAAGCACTGCAATGGACCATTAGTGTTTCGACTTAAAGAAAAGCAATAAAATTTGGAAATATTAATGGGAATTCTCCTCTTCAGCGAATGTAAAACTATCATGGCAGATATCGAAGAAAAAATCGCATTTTCCAAGGTCATACATTTTTATTCCAACATAAACGGGTTTTGTTATATATATATATATATATATATATATATATATATATATATATATATATATATATATATATATATATATATATATATATATATATATATATATATATATATATATATATATATATATATTAAATATTAACACCTTTTACTTCTATTGCTTTAATCAACACCTTCACGAGCATCTAAACAAGAAGATAAAAACTACTTGGACAATTTCAAGTTCTATTCAATACAATTTCCACATAATGTCATCTCTAAAATTTGACCCCTCACATTGCAAAATATCTAAAAAGTAGATAAAATATTAAGTACCTTGTAGCTGCATATTCTCGAAGACCTGCATGAAGTTGAATGTGACTAAATGTTCCCATGCATCCCCTTAACCTTTTCTCCCGACCAACGACCCATGTCACAAACAAGGGACTGAAAAAAAGAGAAATTTTTTTCCTTCTTTAAAATAACTAAACAAAAATAAATTAATAAATAAATAAATTAATTAATTAATCACAAAACTTATTAAAACTTATTGATTTACAAATAATAATTGTAATCAATATATAAAACATATGTGACCTAACCTAACCAAGAGGCAAAAAACAAAATACTTGAATGGAAAGGGACTTACAAAGGTTCATTGGTGAATTCAGGAGAACAAGGGGGATCCACACTGTGAAGATGACTATATAATACATCAAAACAGAAGAAACACATTTCTGGACAGGCTACTGGTGTGACACCATTTCTTATGGTACCATTTAAAGATGGCATTTTTGATATACCGTTATAACACGCTATTTGCTGTAAAAAAAAAAAAAATAAAAAAAAAAAATAAATAAATTTATATATATATATATATATATATATATATATATATATATATATATATATATATATATATATATATATATATATATATATATATATATATATATATAATAATATAATAAATTTATATATATATATAAAAATATATTATAAAATATATATATATATAAATATTATATATATATATAATATATATAATATATATATATATATATATATATATATATATATATATATATATATATATATATATATATATATATATATATATATATATATATATATACAGAAAATGGAATTTATTAAAATACTTTTCCATTTTAATTTATTTCCAAAGTTCAAATTGGAAAAAAGTATTAACGAGTTTCTCACTAATATCTTCAGACCCACTCTTCATTTTCATAAAGTGCCAACATTAAACAAAAAATATACTTAAAACTTCGATATAGAGTATCACTTACATCTCAACTTTGTAGAAATATTCTTACTATACTTGAAACTACATTTTCCCAATGCCAGTTAATTCGTATAAATTATAACTCCCTATCAATTCATACTTTCTTCGGACGCAAGGAAACTCACCCAATGCTTCTCAGATCCTCATTAATTTTTTAAGTGTGCCAGCTGTAATTCGGCGAATGTAGGATAAACTATTCTACAATTACGAGTGAGGATTGATAAGCATAGAGGAGTTTCCTTTAGAACTGAAAGAAGGTTCGAGTTGAGTGTTTTTCGAAAGATGTCACAGTTGTGTGAAAGGTTGTGTTGAGTAGATAGAGGAATTGAGTTTTTGAGGCACTAAAAATGATCATGCATTTTCTGCCTTAATTTGAAATACAAGATAGATCTGAGGTTAATTGCTCCAAGGCTACCCTCCTTGCATCTTTACTGCTGTTGGGAGGAATGTCTTTCAAAGTGAAAGGAGTAATCAAGTGTAGAGTTATTAGCATAAGAGTGGATAGGTGATGTAGCAATAGAGAGGTCATTAATGAAAAGTAGAAAAAGTTGGGGGTAAGACATTAGGGACCGACCGGGGTAGGAATTTTGAAAGGGCTGGGGTAGGGGTTGCCAAAAATTTGTAGAGAGGTCAAAGCAATGAAATTTTTAGTTAAGAAAATTAGTTATAAATTTAATTGACATTAATTTAATTATAAGGAAGGATGCATTCACTTAATGATTATAGGCATTTTTTCAAGAAAAAATTTCAGAAAATTACAGATTTTGCATAATAAAAGTTTGAAAAAAACTACAAAAATTAAAAAAAAAATTCCTTCTGATTCACAGTAAAGGTTCAACAGGTTTACATAGGTAAGACCCTAAGTTAAAGTTTCAAAAAATGTAAGATATAAAACATAGAATCAAACTATTAACAAAGAATGTAGAAAATGTTACTGTTTTTAAAATACAATCTTAAAGTAGTAACATATTCAACGTCACTGCCCTCTATTCCTGAACATTTTACTCCAGCAAATCCTAAAGCTTATGATGTAAATGTTCAAAAAGATTCTGATAGTGAATAGTGATTTAAGTGAATAAATTGTTTGTTTCCTCATTTATGTTACATTCATTTTGCTCCACCCAATATTTAATGAAAGAGTAATGTAATTAAAATCATAATTTTCTTATATTTTGCTAAATTTAATTCACAATTAATAAGTATAATTTCAATTAACCCCAGGTTTTCCCTGATTATTGGCAGGGGCAGGGGGTTGGGGCCCCATTCGGTCCATAAGAAAGATCCCTGAGGAACACCGCTATTTATAGATTTAAAGGAAGAACAGCAGTCTCCCACAACAGGTGCTATTAAGGACCAACTGAGATTGGAATTTTACCAGGGTTGCCTAAAATTTGTAAAGAGATCAAAAGCACTGAAATTTTATATCAAAAAAAAAATTAGATATAATTTTAACTGAGATAAATTTAATTATAAAGGAATAGAATAATTAACATTCACTTAAATTAATGATTATATGAATTTTTTCAGAATTTTTTTTAAAGAAATTACAGATTTAGTGTAATAAAAGTTCTATTTCAATACTGAGGACAATATGGAAATACAGTAATCCCTTGTCTATCATGGGGGTTACATTCCAGAACCACCCGCATTAGGTGAAAATTCGCAAAGTAGTGATATATATATATATATATATATATATATATATATATATATATATATATATATATATATATATATATATATATATATATATATATATATATATATATATGATATACGAAGATATGGTCGCACTCGTTTGAGCTAGTTTGGTTACGTGGTCATACACAGATAGAGATGTCACACTCCAGATGTGTGACGCATACTCCATACAGGGACGAACACCACCACTATACAGAGTAAGCAATTTGGGTGGAGTGAAGAAAGAAAGCTCCAGTGAAAGATAATTCAAAAGTAGGGAAATCAATTAAAAAAGTAGAATCCAACTATTGATAAAAATTGTAGAAATGCTAGTTTAAAATACATTCTACAAATTTTAAAACTATCTTATGTCAGTAACATATTCAATGTCACTGCTCTATGTTCCTGAACATTTCACTCCCCCCAAATTCTAAAACTTTTGAAATAAATGTTTATGAAGAATCTGATAGGTGATTTAAGTGAATAAATTGTTTGTTTCCTCTTTTATGTTGCAGCTTCCTTAGCAATTTATGGAAATATAAGTAGATTGCTCAACCAAAAGCCATCATTAGTCATATCTGGAAATTTTGCCATTGCTTGGGAATCACGTTTGAATTTCAATGAAATGATCCTTGAAAGGAATCTGGGTGTATGTCAACATCGATGGTAAATGTATCTCTTGTCACCTTAAATTGTCAATTTCATAAGAAATATCTGAAAAACTTTTTCCTATTCCATCTGTCAGTAATAGCCGATATTCTGTAATTGGGCTCTTCAATCCACTCAAAAAAAAAAAAAAAAAAAAAAAAAAATCCACAGTTTAGCATGCCTCCCCTAAAAATTCTCTCACTCCTTCCTAAGAGAGTGTGCCCTGCAGACATGAGAATCGTTGTAATAGAAGGTGGAGCAGAGATATTTATAAGGTAAAATATGTAAGTTAATCGGAAGAAAATTGATGACTGAGGAAAAAATGCTAATTTCTTAAAAGATTAATTATCCATATATATATATATATATATATATATATATAATATATATATATATATATATATATATATATATATATATATATATATATATATATATATATATATATATATATATAGTATGGCATCCGCATAGGATAATACAAAATAACATCCGCATATATATATATATATCCGTCCGCACTTCTCCAAAACTAACATCCCGCATTAAAAGATATGACATCCGATATACTAATATATATATATATATATATATATATATATATATATATATTATATAATAATATATATAATATATATATATATATATATATATATATATATATATATATATAATATATATGCGAATTGTAGATCAAGAGTGAGGGTGAAGAGAGAAATATCGGATTGGTTTTAGCATAGGATGGATAGACAGGGGTGTAATATCTCCATGTTATTTAATTATTGAATGGTTAACTTAGAAAAATGAGAGAAAAGGGAAGAGTACGTTGAGAAATTGGAGGGTGAATGTGAAAGTGAATGTTTTACTTTTTTGCAGATGATGCCAGTTTTGGTGGCAGAATCTGGAAAAAGATGTGAATACTTGTGAGAGAGTTTGAGGGAAATTGCAAACCAGATTGAAATTCAATCCAGCGAAGAATAAAGTTATGAGGATTGGAGGTGGGGATGAGGAAATGTGGAGGGAGGAATTGGTTTGTAGAAGTGTGAGAATGGAAACTTAATGAATTCAAATATCTATAATGTTGGGTGGAAGGTAAAGGGGACGGAAAAAGGAAAAACAGAGTGGTAAAGGAAAAAAAGTATTGGGCCTAAGAAAAGTATGAAGAAAGGAAATTTCGAAAGAATAAAGATAAGAATGTTTTGAATGTATGTGTTCATTCTGTATTGTATGGTGTGAAGCATAGAAAAAGTTTCAATATCTTTGAGATGAAAGATTTGAGAGCGATATATAAATTGAAAAGGATTGATAGGATTAGAAATGAAAGAATAAAAGAATGTGTAAAGGAAGAAGGTGTAATTGATAGAGAGAGGAGGATGTGCTAAAATGGTTTTGACATATTGAAGAATGAAGAGACAGAATGGTTGGCAAAGTACTTAGATCCGATGTAGAAGGGAAAGGAGGGGGGGGACAAGTGGAGATGGATGGGTGGAGTGAGAGTGATTTTGATGGAAGGAATTTGAGTTTAGACAGGGTAGAAATTTGAAGAAGAGATGGGGGGAGGTGGTAAAGCGTTGAAAGGTAAGTAGTTAAGTTTGTAAGGGAATGGCGGGGCACCCACCTCACGAAATGGGAAAGGTGATAGTGATATATATATATATATATATATATAATAAAAATAATAAATATAAAAATTAATAATATATAAAAAATAAAAAAATATAATAATAAATAAATAATTAACATCCGCATCTCAAAAATTAACATCCCCATCCGCATAAAAAAGCAAAACAAAATTCATCCGCATATACCAAAATTCAACATCCGCATCCGCAAAAAAAATTTCCGATCCATATATATAATATATATATATATATATATATATATATATATATTAATATATATATATAATATATATATATATATAATATATATATTATAACACCGGGGCCCCCCCGGCTAAAAAGCAGGGAAAACGGGGTTTTGCCTGCCGGGTTAAAATGGCAAATATACTTGAGGGAACATTCAAATTTCACAAATTTTTTTTTTATTTTCAGTCGATTCTCCTGAAATTTTCAGTGTATCTAGCTTTTTTTCCCGGTTAAAAAAGTCAATTTCTAGCTCTTTTCTGAGTCTATAACTGATAAAAAGTTTTTTCTCTTTTTTGAAAAATTTGACCCTTCAAAAATGAAGGGCGTGGCCAAACCACTTTTCGGAATGACCTGAAATTTGTTGTATGTTCATAATTCTATTAGGAAAAAAAACTTGTAACAGACATTTATTTCCAGAGTTTTAGGAAAAATGTTATTAGCCCAAAACTGAACAAACAAGAAAAAAAAAAAAAATCCACCTTTTCGGTCAAAAAAAATTTTAAAAAACACACAACTATAAAATTCCTTACTTTTGGTGCGTGCATAGAGAAAGGATGGGGCTACAAATTCTTCTCTATACTTTATTCGATGCGATTCGTTGGTTTTGAGATATAGCTTCAAAAAAGTCGATTTTTTGACCAAATTTCAAAAATTTCCAAAGTTTGAGAGGCTATATCTAGCTTCAAACAAAAAGCATTTAATAATGCACTAAATAAAAATGGTAGCCCTGTCCTCTTCTAAACAATATCCAAAAATAAAGAAATTAGTAGGTAGCGTTTTTTTAAATAATTTTTTTTCTCTGGAAGGGTACGATTTTCAAAAAAAAAAAAAAAAAAAAAAAAAAAAAAAAAAAAAAAAAAAAAAAAAAAAAAAAAAAAAAAAAAAAAATCATTCAAATTTTTTTTTTTTTTTTTTTTTTTTTTTCTTTTTTTTTTTTTTTTTTTTTTTTTTTTTTTTTTTCCAAATAACTTTCAAACCGTATAGACTCAGAAAAATGCTCAAAATCAACTCAGAACACTGGGAAAAAATGCATATGACCTGAAAATTTCAGCTCAATCAGTCAAATAATAAAAAAAATTTCAAACAAAATATAAGAAAATTAAGATTTTTCTTCCTGCTTTTTTAAAATTTTCTCTTTTTTTCTGTTTCTTTTGACCTCTCCTTTTCTGCTTGTGAATGTTCGTCTTTATGTTTTGATTTTAGATACTCCATAAAGATTTGGTTGAAAATTTTTTACTTGTAGCACCCAGGAGGTCCTCTTCTAATTTCCTGACTGCAGATGTTACATTTACCTATTTTCGAGCCTATCCTGAAAGTAAAGTACCTCCATGCTGCTAAAGCTGATCTTTTAACCATATTGATTGAAAGTATAAAAAAAAAAATATTGAAATAATGTAGCAAATTGATACAAGTTTGATACATAGCAATAATATAACAATGATATGTATAAATATAGGTTATATTGATAATTTTATATCTTGCATTTTTTGAAACTTTACCTTAGGGTCTTATATGTAAAGCTGCTGAATCACTATTATGAATAAAAAAAAAAAAAAATTTTTTTTTTTTTAATTTTTGTACTTTTATTATGCAAAATCTTTAATTTTCTGAAATTTTTTCGGAGAAAATGCATATAATTATTAAGTTAAGTGAATGTTGGCTATTCTACACTTTCTTATAATTAAATAAACCTCAATTAAATTTATATCTAATTTTTTTAGACTAAAATTTCAGAGCTTTTGACCTCTACAAATTTTAGGCAACCCCGGCCCTGGCCAAATTCCAGCCCCGGTTGGTCCCTATATATATATATATATATATATATATATATATATATATATATATATATATATATATATATATATATATATATATATATATATATATATTATATATATATATATATATATATATATATATATATATATATATATATATATATATATATATTCTCATCTCTGGTGAGCAAAGGCCAGTGGCCTACCAAAATTTCCACCAGTTAGGGAAACCCTAAAGACAGAAAGCTGGTCAAATTAAAGGTCGACATGACATGATACACAACGTTTGAAGGTGTGAAAGTCATAGGAAGTTGGGAAAATAGATGAAGAGAGTGTGTTCCAGACTTTAAAAGCACAGTACATGTAAGATTGAGCATAGTGGTTAAGTCTGGGTTCAAATAGTTGGATAGAAAAAGGATAAGGAAGTGTAGAAAGACGAGTCGCACGAGTCCTTCTCAATGGAAGAGGTATGCAATGAGAGAGTTCGGAAGAGCAGTGTCCATTGTAATAGCGATAGTAGAGAGTGAGTGACGTAACAATTCGACGGGCAGAAAGAGACTGGAGAGAATTATTGAGAGCAGGAGAGAGGATAAAATGAAAAGCCCTAGATTCCACCTTCTCAAGGATAGCTGTATGAGTGGAACCACTCCAGATGTGACGCATATTCCATACAGGGGCGAACAACACCATTATAGAGTAAGCAACTGAGGTGGAGTAAAGAGATACTGAAGGCACCTCAGAACAGCTAACCTTTTAGAAGCTTGTTTAGAAAGAGAGGTAATGTGATATTTCCAAGAAAGATCACAAGAAAAAAACACCAAGAATATTAAGGACAAATGAAGGTCTGAGTTGAGTGTTTTCGAAGAAGATATGATAGTTGTGTGGAAAACTGTGTCAAGTAGAGAGATGGAGGAACTGGGTTTTGGTGGCATTGAAAACCATGTTCTCTCTGCCCCAATTTGAAATGTAAGATAGATCATAGGTCAGCTGCTCCAAGGCTACCTTCCTTGCGTCTATTAACTGTTGTTGGGAGTGGCGTCTTTCAAATTGAAAAGAGAGATGAAGGGTGGAGTCATCAGCATAGGAGTGAATAGGAGATGAAGTAACAGAAAGGTCATTAATGAAAAGCAGAAAAAGTGTTGGAGAGAGGACAGATCCTTGAGGAACACCACTATTAATAGATTTAAAGGAAGAATGGTGGCCGTCTGCAATAGCTGCTATGGAACAACCAGAAAGGAAATCAGAGAGAAGGGTAGATTCCAAAAGAGGCAAGTTTCGAAATCAAAGCTTTGTGCCAGACTCTATTGAAAGCTTTCGATATGTCTAGCGCAACAGCAAAAGATTCACTGAAATGCTGAAGCTCGGAGGATCAAGCGTCAGAGAGAAGAGAAAGGAGATAACCAGTAGAGCGTTTCTTACGAAACCCATACTGGCGATCAGAGATAAGATTTGAAGAATTGAGATGTTTCCAAATCTTCCTGTTTTGGATTCAAAAACTTTTGAAAGAACTTAGGTTAAAGAAATGGGACGATAGTTAGAGGGTTAAGAGGGGTCTCCCCTCTTAGACACAGGCTGAATGAGCACATGTTTCCAGCAAGAAGGGAAGGTTGAAGTAGAAAGACATAGACAAAATAGTTTACCAAGGCAGGATGCAAGCTTAGAAGCACAACTTTTGAGAAGCACAACTTTTGAGAACCACAGGATATATAATATATATATATATATATATATATATAATATATATATAATATATATATATATATATATATATATATATATATATATATATATATATATATATATATATATATATATATATATATATATATATATATATATATATATATATATATATATATATAGTTTGAACAAAAGAAATATAGTTTGAATCCACTTACATGATCAGAATTCAATTTTCTAGTTTTGCATTTCTTTACCTCTTTCTCTTCAGACTTGCCATCCCCACTCTGAAAAGAGAGCAAATAAGCATCATGCATAATCAAATAATATATATATATATATATATATATATATATATATATATATATATATATATATATATATATATATATATATATATATATATATATATATATATATATAATATATACAAAAGTTTCCTATCACCAACTAAATAACATACTTTTCCCATATTTCATAGATTGAAAAAGTGCCTTCAAATGTATCTAAGACATCTTGTAATTAACATTGCTTCCCTCAATCTCAAGTGTGCAGATATTCTCTAATCTGAGTGAAGGTGTTGACAAAGTTGACCAGTTTCAAAATTTGCCCTTATTAAATCAAAGTGCTTTATTAAAATATTGTACAGCATAATTTGTTTATTAAAAAAAAAAATTATGAAATGATAAGTGGTGCTATTATTGCTTTACGTAAATGTGGAAAGTCACAAAGACAAATAGTGGAGCAGTTGCAAATTTCTAAAAGTACCATTTATTTATGGGTTACTACACAAAAATAATATCAGCTGTTAAACTCCAACCCTTACAAAATCTGTGAGATGTGGAAAAACAGGTTTAGGTACTAATAAACTATTGAAGCATGCAGTGTTAAAATATATACAGATATTACACCAAGGAAACAAATCATACTAATGGGTTAATCGACTATCTGAGCAAACTAATCAACATTAGTCAACGAAGATAGTTTTACAATCTCAGCAAATTGCTATGACACCTTTTCTGAGTGGCAAAATGAGCAAAATAAGGTTCCAAGTTTGTAAAAAAAAGTATACAGTATATTAAACAGTTGTTTTGGAATAAATTACTTTCATAGAATCTGTCCTACCAAAAAAATGTTATGCCTGACAGGCTCAAATAAGATGGACCCCCAAGGCTCAGTATTAATGAAAACATGAAACCTGATAAATGAAATATGAAACACCTTCCAAACCGCATTGCTTAAAATTGTTTCAGATACTATAGTAATAGAAACTGTTCCCTTTTCTCATAAAATTACAATGAAATAAGAAAAATATTCACCCAGTATACAGATAAAACTTTGGCTAGCAATGACAGTGCATTAGACAACACTACTTATGCATCATGAGGTCCCATGTCACAGGAAACAAACAGTCAGTGAATGGTTCAAAATGAGAAAAAAATTTGTGTTCTATATTGGCCAGGTAATAACTCAGATCTGAACCCTATTTAAAATGAGGCAAATAATAAAAAATAAGGAAGAATGTCATAATACGTCCTTGCTCCTCAAGTTGCAACAAGCCATCAGAATTGTATAGTGCATCGATGAAACACAGGAAATACAAACTTGGTTCAATCAATGCCAAAATGTCTGAAACATGTCAAAGAAGAATGGTCAATAATGAAATACTAACAGAATAACTTAAATAAGTAACCCAAAATAAGAGGCAGTTAAGAAATTTCACAATTTTGTGTGACCAGAAACTTTTTGTAGGTTTGCAATATATATATATATATATATATATATATATATATATATATATATATATATATATATATATATATATATATATATATATATATATATATATATATATATATATATATATATATATTCATTTAAAAAATAAGGTGATAAGCTAAACTAATAAAAGGTATTGGCAAATTTTTAATATCATTTTAAATCTTAAACAATAGGTAAATTTCAAGAGAAAGTTCAAATTACCTAATGTAGTTGTGTCTATAAAAATGACAATTTAGGGCCTATTACAAGATACTTTTTAAGACATCTGACAAGTATATTACCATAAATTGTACTCACATAATAATGATCTTTCTTGATAATGTGTGATAAGAATGATGCTGTACTGGGCCAATGACAAAATTACAAATGATAAGGCTTAAATTTATCAATTTACAATTTCATTGGGGAAGGGGTAGAGTAGGAAATTGGGGATTTTCAAATTTAATTTTTTTAAGTAATATGAATTTCTACTTGTTATACAAATATTGATTTATTGTATATGAACGTAAATCTAATTAAATATATGAAGACAAAGCTCAAAAAATATAATTGAAAATTAATTTCAATTGCTTATTGTCAACAGTTATGCTATTTCATTTTAATTCTGTAAAAGGAAAGTATATACATATTATGTGAATCAATTCATAAAGAAAAAAATAGACAGTACAAAACTATGTAGGTATACCAGGATCAAATTCATTTTGTATTTACAATCTTTAAAACAAAACGATAAATTTTTCTACTATCATGAGTCCCTTAGCTAGGTCTAAAAATATATGATACATCTACGGTCTCTCATTTTACATTTACTTTCAAAATATTTCTCATTACACAGCTCCAGCTATTTCTGGTATATTAAATACAAACTACTTGGCATATTCAGTAATTTCAATCATATCCCAAGATCTACCTTTGTAACTAATCCTATCTGTATTTATTTATTTATTTTTTTTTAATGAACTTCTCAATATTTTTACTGAAGTAGATGAAGATGATGGTTATTAAATATTATATTTAATACAAAAAAATAAATAAATATATATATATATCAAATACAATACATACCACAATAGAATTAAAGATTAGAATGAAAAACTTAAATGGTAATCAGAATTACCTACCACCAAAAAAAAGATTCCTACCACCAAAATGCAGCAAAATGAGTCAAATTTTTATTGGACACAATATTAATAATTTGACTAGAAATTTAATTCATATTTTATTGATATAAAAAAAGGAGGAGATGCAGAGAAAAATTACATATACATTTAAAATATATTTTAATAATAAAACCATGTAGCCCAAATTAAAGAAATGTGTAATTTGGGTAGAGAGATTAATAAAATGGCATATATATATATATATATATATATATATATATATATATATATATATATATATATATATATATATATATATATATATATATATATATATATATATATATATATATATATATATATATACTCTGGTGGATAAAAGCCAGAGCCCTACCAATTTCCAACAAATTTGGGGAAATACTGGAAACATGATCAAGTTACAGGCTGACTTGTCTCAATACATGGCATGTGAAAGTGTGCAAGTCAAAGGAAATTGGAAAAATGGATAAAAAGTGTGTGTTCAAGATATGACTAGCTAAGTAGATGTAAAATTGAGAAGAGTGATTGATTTAGTCTGGGGTCAGAATTAGACAGAGAAAGGATGATACTGTGTAGAAAGACATGTAGCTTGAACCTTTCTCAGTGGGAGGTATGTGACAAGAGTTTAGAAGAGCAGAGTCTGTTCTAATAGAGATAGCATAGAGAGAGTGAAGCAACAATTTGATAGAAAGAGACAAGAGAGAATTAGTGAGAGTCGAAAGAGTTGATAAGACAAAGGCCCACCTTAGAAGCTTGTTTTGAAAGAGAAGTAATGTTCCTTCTAAGAAAGATTACAAGAAAAAGAAACACTGAGAATATTAAGGATGGATGAATGAGCCGTGTGTTTTCAAAGATATCATAGTTGAATGAAAGGTTATGTTAAGTAGAGAGATGGAGGAACTTAGTTTTTGAGGCATTGAAAACAACCTTGTTTTCTCTGCCCTCATTTTAAAATACATGAAAGATCAGAGGTTAGTTGCTCCAGTTTCCATTCTAGTGTCAATTAGCTGCCATTGGGAGGGACGTCTTTCAAAATTGGAAAAAGTAATGAAGGGCAGAGTCATTAGCATAGGAGTGGATAAGTGATCAAGTAATAGAGAAGATCTTTTATGAAAAGTAGAAAAAGAGTTGGAGATAGGACAGATCACTGAGGAACATTTTTAATAAATTTAAAGAAAGAACAGTGGCCATCTTCAACAGTGCTCCAGAATGAATGAAAAAGAAATCAAAGAGGATAGATTCCGAAAGAGGTAAGTATAAAAATCAAAGCTTTGTGCAACACTTTCAAAAACTTTCAATATGTCTAGTGCAACAGCAAAAAATTTACTGAAATGCCAAAGAGAGAAGGACCAAGAGTCAGAGAGGAAGGAAATAGATCACCAGTAGAGCATTTTTTTTAAGAAAGATTAGAAGATTTAAGAAGTTTCCAAATCTTAAAAAGAAACTTTAAAATGAACAGGAGGTTGAATAAATAGGACAGTAGTTAGAGGGCTGAGAAGGGGTTCCCATTTTTTTTGGCACAGGTTGAATGAGAGCACATTTCCAGCAAGAAGATAAAGGCAGGGTACAAGCTAAAAAGCATAGTTTTGAGAACCACATGAGGGATACCATGTACACAACTGTAACACCTTCTTAGTGTTATGCTAAGAGAGAGCAGAAATGATGTCTTTAATAGAAATTACAATTTTAGGCATGAGTTGGGGTGGGTGGGGGCTGAATGAAGTTGAATTAAGGCAAAAGTTTGAACAAAAAGTTCAGTTTTAGAAGGTAAAACAACAGTTGTGTTGAAAGAAGTTACTAGAAGAGGGAAAACGGAAGACCGCAAAGTTTGAATTGATATTTTTGCAAAATGTCAGACAGCGAGAGAAAGAAGAGCCAGAAAAATAATTGCATTTTGTACTGAGAATCTAGTTTTTGGTGTTATGGTTTCAAAGAACAGATTACAGGATGAAATATAAATTGCATGGGTTTTAGAAGTTTGAGAGACTACAGTAATTCCTGAAGGAAGCATCTCTGCATCCCACCCCCTGTAATAACTGAACCACTTCCACAACCTAAAAACCCACCATGAAACAAACACACAATCAAAACTCTGAAATTAAATCCCGACTTAATACCTTAAAATTGAATTCCCAAGTCTACTAAGAATTTTCTTTTACTACCTGGCTTCCAACTAAAACCTACCTGCTAACTTAAAATCAAAATTTCTATTCCCCCAATCTATTATTAGTTTCCCCAACTAAGAAACAATTTAAAACCTACCTGTAAACTTAAAATCCTACAAACTGACTTGAATAGTTATGTTAAATTTTTAACTTATTCTAAAAATAAATAAAGTATATACTAATCTTTTCACAGAATGATGTTACAATTTAAAAAAAAATAAAAAAATAAAAAATATTAAGACTTTTAATAACAATTATCTTAATAATTAAAATAAATTTAAATACAGTTCATGGAACCCAGTACATACAAGAGCCCATTTATATTATATATATATATATATATATATATATATATATATATATATATATATATATATATATATATATATATATATATATATATATATATATATATATAATATATATATATATATAATGAGGTAAAACTAACCAATTTTTCAAAAATATTGACTTCCAGAAGGTGCTAAAAATCAGGATTACATGATTATGACTATACATATTTTTTTTTTAAAGAAATATGAACCTTTCTAAGTATTTTAATATAAGAAAGTATATGGAAATATGAAAATTATTAAAATTAAAAAAAAAAAATTTAAAGTTGCAGGTGACAAAAAATTGAAATAGGGTAAAATTAACTAGTTAATATTATTTAAAAATGGCTATTGTATTGTGCCTTTTATTAATATAAATGGATAAGAATAGTATTATAGGTTATTTAGAAATAATATTAAGAAAAAAAAATGGGTTTGGAGATGTTTAAACGTGTTTGAACAGAAGTATAGTAGCAAAATTTATGCAAATTTTTCAGCATATTTTCATTGTTAAAATGACTTGATAATTGACCTGTAGATAATTAAATTATTGATATTCATTTTGTTATACTTGAAATTTTCATGGTTGCCCCAAAAAAGTTGAATCACCACTAACATCCAATAATCATAAAACATTAAAAAAAAAAATTTTTTTAAATAATATTTTTGGGCATAACTTTTTTCCTAAACATGACGAGTTCATGAAATTTTCAGACGGTGTATAGTTGGGTGTAGGAACCGACCGGGGCTGGAATTTGGCCGGGGCCGGGGCCGGGGCCGGGGTTATGGCCGGGGTTTCCTAAAATTTGTAAAGAGGTCAAAAGCACTGAAATTTTAGGTTAAGAAAATTAGATATAAGGTTTATTTAATTGTAAGGAAGGAGTAGAATAGCCAACATTCACTTAAATTAATGATTACATGCATTTTCTCTAAAAAAAAATCTGAAAATTACAGTTTTGCATAGTTAAAGTTTAAAAAAAGTACAAAAATTAAAAAAAAAATTTTCTAATTCATAATAGTGATTTAACACGTTTACCTAGGTAAGACCCAAAGGTAAAGTTTGAAAAAATGTAAGATATAAAATTATCAATTTAACATATTATTTAACATATTATCAATTTATATCATATATCATATCATTGTTATTTTATTGCTATGTATCAAACTTGTATCATTTAGCTGCATTATTTAAAAATTATTATTTTGTTTATACTTTCAGTCAATATGGCTAAAAGATCAGCTTCTGCAGTATTTGAGTACTTTACAATGTTTCAGGATAGGCTCGAAATAGCTAAATGTAACATCTGCAGTCAGAAAATTAGAAGAGAACCTCCGGGTGCTACAAGTAAAAAAATTTCAACCAAATCTTTTTGGAGTATCTAAAATCAAAACACAAAGATGAACATTCACTAGCAGAAAAGGAGCGGTCAAAAGAAACAGAAAAGAAAAAAATCTTAATTTTCTTAATTTTGCAAATGATTGAGCTGAAATTTTCAAAATATGTGAATTTTTTCACGAAGTTCTGAGTTGATTTCGAGCATTTTTTTGAGTCTATAACGGTTTGAAACTTATTTGGACCCAAAGTTGAAAAAAATGAATAACTGGGTCAAACCACTGGTCCACATGAGCTGAAAATTTAACTGAATAACCTTAGCCCCAATTTCTTGCATTGGTGGGAATAGATTTTTGATATCACGTCTAGAAAAAAAGTTATTTTTTTGCAAAAATCGTACCTTCTGGAGGAAAAAAATTATTTAAAAAAAAAATGCTACCTATTTTTTTTTTATTTGTGAATATTGTTTAGAAGAGGAACAGGGCAACAATTTTTATTTAGTGCATATTTAAATGCCCTTTGTTTGAAGCGAGATATAGCCCTCAAACTTTGGGAATTTTTGAAATTTGGCCAAAAATGGACCTTTTTGAAGGCTATATCTCAAAACCAACGAATGTCATCGAATAAAGTACATAGAGGAATTTGTAGCCCCACCCCTCCTCTATACACACCAAAAATAGGAAATGTTATAGTTGTATTTTTAAAAAAAAGATTTTGTCTGAAAAGGTGGATTTTTTTAGTTCAAAAAATTTTTTTTTTTTTAGTTGGTCAGTTTTTGGCTTATAAACATTTTTCCTATAACTCTGGGAACAAAAGTCTATTAGAGGCTTTTGTAGCCCATAGAATTTTGAATAAATAGTCTAACTTTCAGCTCATTATAAAAAGTGGTTTGGCACCACCATTCTATTGAAAAAGGGTAAAATTTCCACAAAAAATTTTTTTTTTAACCATAATAGACTCGGAAAAACGCTAGAAATGGGACTTTTCTTACCGGTAAAAAATCTATATACACTGAAAGTTTCAGCAGAATCGGCTGAAAATAAAAAAAAGAAAATTTTTTTTTGTATAATTTGCCATTTTAACCCCGGCCGGCAACCCCGGTTTTCCCTGATTTTTAGCCGGGGCCGGGGTCAGTAAAAATGGCCGGGGTTGGCCGGGGCCGGGGCCGGGGCCCCGGTCGGTTCCTAGTTGGGTGAGATACACATTTTTTATTTAGAACAATTTTTTGTATACCCAATAATTTTGATTCTGTGCATGGGAAAATTTGTAAAAATTTTCCTGTGTACATCAAAATGGTTGCATATACAAAAAAATTTTCCTAAATAAAAAATGTGTAACTTAACCCAACTGTAAAACCTCAGCAAGTAAGTTTTTTTTTGTAAAAAAAATTTTGTAGCTATGCACAGGTAAAAATTTTGAAATTATTCCCAGTGCACAGCACCAAAATGAGTATAAAATTTTTTTTACAGAGGTTATACAGTCGGGTGAGGTACAAATTTTTATTTAGAAAGATATTTGTATACTCAACTATTTTGCTGCTGTGCATGGAAAAAACTAATTTGAAATATTTCCCATGCACAGCAACAAAATGGTTGAATACATAAAAAAATTAAATTGTTGGGTATACAAAAATTGTTATAAATAAAAAATGTGTATCTCACCCAACTATACAACATTTTAAAAATTTCATTAACTTTGCATGGGTAGAAAAAAAATATTTTTTGCCCAAAAACTATTTTGTTTAAACAAATTTTGAAGTTTCATGATTATGGGCATTTGTGGTAATTCAACTGTTTTTATGCAGCCAACATGAAAACTGCAACAATAACAAAATGGAATCAATGATTTAACTATCTAAAGGTCAATTATCATGTTATTCTGACAAAAGGAATATGCTGAAAAACTGCATAAATTTTGCTCCCATACATGTTTTTGATTTTCATTAAATATTTCAGTCCAAACAAGTTTTTCTTTCTTCAAATTATAATTTTAGATACATGCACTCATTCAGCCTGGCCCGAAGAAGGGGGACCCCTCTCAGCCCTCTAACTATCATCCCATTTCTTTACCTCTGTTCTTTCTAAAGTTTTCAAATCAATCCTTAACAGGAAGATTTACTTACGCAACTTTACAGTCCTTGAAAAAAAAATTTAATATTTTTTATATATCCAACCATCTTATTGCTATCATGGGAAAAATTTAAATTTTTTTCTCATGCACTGCAGCAAAATGGTTGAGTATACAAAAAATCTTTTTAATTAAAAAATTTGTATCTCACACAACTACATAAAAAAAAAAAAAAAAAAATTTTTTTAAACTCTTCACTGCTGTGCATGGGAAAAACTTTGGAAAATTTTTTAAATTTTTCCCATACACAGCAATAAAATGGCTTGAGTATAAAAAAATTCTTGCAGAGGTTGTACAGTTATGCAAGATATACATTTTTATTTAGAATTTTTTTTTGTATATCCAATTATTTTGATCCTGTGCACAGGAAAAATTTTTAAAAATTTTCCATGCACAGAATCAAAATTATTTGGTATACAAAAAATTGTTCTCAACTAAAAAATGTGTATCTCACCCAACTTTACAACCTCTGAAAATTTCAAGTAGACAAGATAAAAAATATAAAAGTTATTCAGACTTTTTAATGGTTACTTTTACCCAGTGTGGTAATTAGATGCTTTTGAACATTAATATTTTCTAAACAGTAAAGAAAATTTGTTACTTTAAATGCAAACACTAACCTTTCATATCTTCAAATCTTTTAAGGCTGATTGTTACATACTCTATATACTTTTCTTTGGGGACAGACTTTAGAAAATGTTTCAAATTTTGTTAAAAAAATTACCAAAAGAGGAGGAAATTTTTATGAGTTATTGGCATTAAACTATTTTTAGTAATTGTTAAGAATGGAACTCCCAATTTTTTTTCTTCTCACCTAACTACATAGAGAAAATGATTGTAATATGATTTTTTTTAGTTTATCAGCAAATGTAAAAAGATTTTGTAAGAAAAAAAATATATACTTAAATAAAAAAATTCAATTTTTGTATTTTTTACAATAGGGCGTACCATTTCGTATGCCAAAAATTCGTTTGTACTTTTCAGAGACGTATTGTCCTTTCACTGTCTTTTTTTTTTTTTACAAACCTGCTAAATCAGATTTAAGACTATATATAAAAAAAATTATATATATGGTAAATAAGAAAGGAAGTGCAAATATTTTTTACGCAGCATACCTACATTAAGGAAGGAAATGATCGTAATATCCTTTTTCATTCACTGATAAACCAAAAAAATCATATTACAATCATTTTCTTTGTGTAAGTAGGTTGATCGAGTAGAAAAAAAAAATTTTTTTTCCATATTTATTAACAAAATTATATATATATATATATATATATATATATATATATATATATATATATATATATATATATATATATATATATAATATATATATATATATATATATATATATATATATATATATAGCCAACATGTCCAGATACACAGTGTTTGAAAGTATGCAAGTCCAAGGAAGTTGGGAAAACAGATAAATGGAGTGTGTTCCAGACTTTACCAGTAGAGTATATATAAGATTAAGCATAGCGGTTAGGTCTGGGGTCGGAGCTAGACAAAGAAAGGATGAGACTGAAGAAAGGTGTCGCATGAGCTCTTCTCAATGGAGGAGGCATATATATGACAATTTATTATTGTATAGAGTGATGCAATAATTCAATGGGCAGAAAGTGATTGGAGAGTAAGAGCAGGAGGGTTGAGGAGATGAAAAGGCCCAGACTCCACCTTCTCAAGGAGAGCTGTATGAGTAGACACACCCCAGATGAGTGAAGAATACTCCATACAGGGACGAATAACACCCCTATAAAGAGCTAGCAACTGGGGTGGCGTGAAGTAATTCTGAAGATGCCTCAGAATACCCAACCTTTTAGAAGCTTGTTTAGAGAAGGAATATGATCTTTCCAAGAAAGATCAAGAGAAAATGATATACCCAGAATATTTAGAACAGATGAATGTTTCAGTTATATATATATATATATAGTACATTATAATGGAAATAAAAATTTTAATTATTTTAAATTTTTTTAAAAATGTTTTTCATTTTTTTCTTAAAAAAACCTTGGCTATTTACTGATAAATCAAAAAAAATATGTATTACGATTATTTCCTCTAAATAGTTGAGTAGAAAAAAAACAGAGTTCCATTCTTATTTATTATCTTACTTTTATACAAAACATTAAAATATAGACTATTCTACAAAAAAAAAAAAAAAAAAAAAAAAAAAAAAAAAAAAAAAAAAAAAAAAATTTTTTTTTTTTTTTTTTTTTTTTAATTTTTAATTTAATATATTATATATATATATATATATATATATATATATATATATATATATATATATATATATATATATATATATATATATATATATATATATATATATATATATATAATATATAGAAAAAAAAGTATGTGATTAATTTACTCAAGGTATTAGGATATAAATGCCTCAAAAAAAAATAGGCTGGTCAATAAATTATTTCACCCAAAATAATTTAAATAAAACTAAATAGTTAAATGCATGGTTTCCTATTACCTGTACTACAGAAAATTTACTAGACAAAATATATATATATATATATATATATATATATATATATATATATATATATATATATATATATATATATATATATATATATATATATATATATATATATATATAATCATACCCACTTAAATACATCAAATTTTATCATATGGTCACTTTAACCCACAAGTTTCACAATACAATAAAATTATACCTTCCTGGCCCACTGGCTACAGAAAGCCTCGACAATAGCTTGGAAACCTTGATTTCAGTAGGCCAAGGACCGGAAAATATTTTTACAAATATAGCGCCTACTTTACATACTAATGAAAGCTAAAATACATTCATTATTTAATTTCTACCTTATTTTAATCCTTAGACGTTAGAATTTTTATATTTGGCCATAAATCTAATTTCAGAAGTCCCATGATGGAATGTAATGTGATAATTATGTAATCCTTTTAACTTACTTGGCCAGAATTATTCAATTTATTTTTCTTGGTACCACAGCAACCAGCAGCCATAATTATGGGACAAAATTTTCATTAAAAGAAGCCTATGTCTCAATAGGTCAACACAAATTCATTATTTTATTTAATTTAACAATATATTAGTCTATAAAAAACAATTACTATTATGGCCTTCAACCAACTAACATATGATCGATATCCAAGGTCTTCAGAGAAGGAAATTGTTATTGTAAAAGAGCTCATTACAATACACAGAGACCAGGGACAATAGGGAAAAACAACAATGTGAAAACAGCTTTAGAGCGCGTTTCTATGAATTTTTAGGAAAATGAAAAAAATTTCAATATTAAAAAATTCAGTAAATATTTTATCACGAAAATATTAAGATTTCATTAATTTAACTCAAATTATTTAAAATTGATTGTTAAGCACATGCATGCATACACATACGCGCGCGAACGCACACGCACACCCATATATATATATATATATATATATATATATATATATATATATATATATATATATTATAATATATATATATATATATATATATATATATATATATATATATATATATATATATATATATATATATATATAGGGCACGATTTTGATTTTCAAAATCAAAATCACGATTTTGATTTTGATTTGAAAATCACAAAATTCTAGCTAATTTTGATTTTGATTTAAAATCACAAAATTCTAACTGATTTTGATTTTGAAACTACATCAAAATCACTAAAATTACTTGTAAGACAGTTAATCTCAAGCGATGTAAAATTAGACGAACTACTTTTCTTTACTGCTGTGCTTCAGGCAGTCCTTTCCATTCGCTTCCTTTTATCCTTGTGTGATAACTTTTTTTCTTTTCAATGATCTTTCTTCACCTTCTTATTAATTAAAATAATTTGATGGCCGCTTGTAATGTTATTGTTGTTTTAATTTCAATTTTATAATGCAATAAACGAAATTCCAAAAACAGAGAGAGAGAGAGAGAGAGAGAGAGAGAGAGAGAGAGAGAGAGAGAGAGAGAGAGAGAGAGAGAGAGAGAGAGAGAGAGAGAGAGATCTAGTTTTATCTTCTCAGTTAGCATTGCTAAAGGACAACCTTCTTCAGTGTTGTCTTTCCCATGCTTGTGATCAATCTTATTTTCACGTAGTCAATTTTTACCACTTATAAATATTTTATTAATCAAGCCTACTTATACGTATATATATATATATATATATATATATATATATATATATATATATATATATATATATATATATATATATATATATATATATATATATATATATATATATATATATATATATATATATATATCACATGAGTGTGTGTAGTCTGTTTATGTGTTTGAATTTTTTGTGTATTTGTCTACGTTTGCCACCAGGCTTCGGATTCGGATTCGAAAAATTCAGAACTCATCTGGATTCAGATTCGGATTCGAATCCTTTCGTTTTCGGTAATCTTAAAATTCAAACAACTTTCGTTTTTCTTCTACTGATAAAAATTTCTGGCCTCTTAGGGGGAGGATGTAGCGCCGTCTGAAGCGATGAAAGTATCCCACATTGGGCTTAACCGCGGAGTGATAGGGTGGGCTAGACTATTTCTTTTCACTCCGTTGCCTTTTGGCTCGTTCCTTTTCACGTTTCACCTTCTCAGAGAGTCTCTAGTATATCCTCGTCTCACATTGGAGTGTCTATGTTCTCACTTCTCCTTCCCCCGACTCCCTTCTCACGTTCCCACAAATTTACAGGTGCTTACTCGTACATTACCTTTAAAATACAACTTCAAAATGGTGAAACATAAAACTGCCTCGGAGATGCTTCGAGGGGCGGCACCCTAAGAATGCCCCTCATCCACCCTTCCCCCATCATCACTTGGGAGTTGGTGACCTCTGGTGATGGGGTTGGTGTCACCAAGACCTCTATGCCGACTTGCCCTGGTGAAAAGTCTTCCTTTTTCATTAACTTCAATTTTCGTGCTCTCCTTTTTTTTTAATTTCCACTTTAGGGCAGGAGTCAAAGTCGAAACTTTTTTTTTATTATTTGAGCTATTGAGCTGAAATTTACAATATATATGCATTTTTTAAATCTAAGATCTATTGATTTCTGACGTTTTTCTGAGTTTCTAATGGTTTACTAGTAATAGGGGGTCAAAATTCAAAAAGAGATTAAATAGAAGTGTAAAATCCTGGTGATCCAAAAACTCCCTGTACATTCTTAGCCCCAATTTCTACAATTAAAAAAACATTTGAATAACTATAGTTATTGATAATGAAGTTCAAATTTTTTTTGAAAAAAAATTGAAAAAAACTACCCTTCCGGAGAAAAAAATTTATTAAAAAAAATTGATGTTTCTAATTTTTAAAAATTGGAAATTGGTTTAGAGGAGGGATGGATCTAAATTTTTATTTAACATTTTTAAAAACTAATTGTTTGATTTGAGATACAGCCTTCAAATTTGGAAAATTTGGAAATTTCGTCGAAAATTCGGCCATTTTCGATAAGCTTATCTCGAATCATTTTAAAAGTTTTTAAATAAAAATTTTTAGATCTATCCCTCCTTTAAACAATATCCAATTTTCAAAGACGTACAATCCATATTTTTTTTTTTTTAAATTTTTTTGTCCGAATGTGTGAATTTTTCAAAATTGGAAAAAAAAAATTTCGACACCTGGTCAAGTAAGGGATATAACTTTTTTCTGTTATGCACACATCAAAACTCAGTAAGAAGTTTTTGTAGAGTTCCTGCTTGGGACGTCTCTCTGAGCTTAACACTAAGAAGTCGTACTGTCCTGAAGGTGTCCCTCCTGTGGTTCTCAAAACTTGTGCTTCCGAGCTTGCACCATGCCTTGGTAAACTATTTCGTCTATGTCTTTCTATTTGAACCTTCCCTTCTTGCTGGAAACGTGTGCTCATTCAGCCTGTGCCGAAGAAGAGTGACCCCTCCCAACCCTCTAACTACCGTCCCATTTCTTTAACTTGAGATTTTTCTAAAGTTTTCGAATCTATCCTTAATTAACAGGAAGATTTGGAAACATTTCAATTCTTCTAATCTTATAATTGATCGCCAATATGGCTTCCGTAAGAAACGTTCTACTGGTGATATTCTTTCCCTTATCACTGACTTTTGGTCCTCCACTTTTCGGCATTTCAGTGAATCTTTTGCTGTCGCGCTGGGCATATCGAAAGCTTTCGATAGAGTCTGACAGAAAGCTTTGATTTCTAAACTTCCCTCTTTCGGAATCTTTCCTTCTCACTGTGATCTTCTCTCTCTCTGATTTCCTTTCTGGTCGTTCTATAGCAACTGTTCTAGACGGCCACCATTCATCCTATAAATCTATTAATAGTGGTTTCCTCAAGGATCTGTCCTATCCCCAACACTTTTTTCTGCTTTTCATTAATGAACCTCTCTATAACTTCGTCTCCTAAACTCTCCTATGTAACTCCATCCTTCATTACTCTTTTCAGTCTGTAAGATTCCCCTTCCAACAAGAGTTAATATACGCAAGGATGGTGGTCTTGGAGCAACTAACCTCTGATCTATATCGCATTTCAAATTGGGGAGAAGAAACTATGGTCATTTTCAATGCTACATAAAATCAATTCCTCCTTCTCTCTATTCGACACAATCTTCCACACAACTATGATATCTTCTTCGAAAACACTCAACTCAGACCTTCTTCTCTCCTTAATATTCTTGGTGCTTCTTTTTCTCGTGATCTTTCTTGAAAAGATCACATTACCTCTCTTTCTAAACACGCTTCTAAGAGGTTAGGTGCTCTGAGGCGACTTCAGTATTTCTTCACTTCACCCCAGTTGCTTGCTCTGTATAGGGGTTATTCGCCCCTGTATGGAGTACGTATAACATATTTGGGTGATTCCACTCATACAGCTATCCTTGAGAAAGTGAAGTCTATGACTTTTCGTCTTAGTAACTCTTCTGCTCTCATTAATTCTCTCCAGTCTCTTTCTGCCCGTCGAATTGTTGCGTCACCCTCTCTATACTATCGCTATTACAATGACCACTGCTCTTCTGAACTCTCTCGTCGCATGCCTCATCCATTGAGAAGGGCTTGTACGACTCTTTTTTCTATACAGTCTCATCCTTTCTCTATCCAACTCTCTGACCCCATACTTAACCGCTATGCTCAATCTTACATATACTCTACTGGTAAAGTCTGGAACACGCTCCCTCCATCTATTTTCCCAACTTCCTATGACATACACACCTTCAAACGACGTGTATCAGGTCATGTTGGCCTTTAATTTGATCAGATTTCCGACTTTCCTCCTAACTCTGGTGGAAATTTTTGTAGGCCTCAGTCTTTTGCCCACCAGAGGTGAAATAAAAAAAAAATCATATTTAATAACTTCTTTAAATTTGCTTTCCGCCTCTTATTCGCTCTAACTGTACTGTAACTAACCCTCCTTTCTGAAAAAGCTAATCTATTCAGACTCTTTTCTTCAATCTAATTCCACCCTGGGAGAGTCTATCATGGCTCATTGTACTTCTCCTCTCAGGTGTTCTATGTCCCTATCTGTAATCACACATGATCTGTGCATAAGATTCTGGAATTTATGGATGGTTTTTCTCCTTTTGTATTTAGGAAGTGTGAGCCTATGCCTTAATTCAAATTCTAATACTTTTTCTCTGTGCTGAAAGCACGCATATGTTCACTTGATCCCAAAGAAAGGTAGCAGCTCTAATCCTTCCAAATATCGCCCTATAACCCTCTCTTGTATTCTGTCTAAAATCTTTGAAACTGTCCTCAACTCTCTTTCCTTGATGATCTCTAATTTTTTTTCTTTCTGTTAGATCATAAGTATCACTTTCAACACTCTTTATCTATTAGAGACAAAATAAGACCAGTACCCAGAACAAACTTTGAGGGGAGGCAAATGATTTTCTAGGAAGGGCAAAAATATTAATTTTTTTATATATATATATATATATATATAT
>SEYY01010394.1:0-7500 GCA_009176605.1 Armadillidium nasatum
GTTTCTAGAGGCTTCTTGCTGCTATGAAGATGCTCCCTCACTGTGGGTAGCCTTATAAATCGGCCTTCACGAGGTATTGTCGAGCTTAGGTCTGCCTTGCCCCTGTCGTCTACGGTATTCGTTGGTCTCCTAGCACCGATGTACGACTCTTCTGATACTTGTATGTTCAACGTTGAACCTACGTCCAAGGTAACTATGGCTGTGGCCCTCTGTTGCAATGTTACTATTTGCACACATTAATCACGTGACAAATGACGGGACGGGTAGATCTTCTGATTATTTCCACTACCGTAAACGATTAAACTACCAATCCGCGACAGTGATATATTAAGGTTAACAACTACAACCAATCACAATTGGAGTTCGTTTGTTTCTCAATTCATACATTTCTATGGCAATCGGCATCTTATTATAACACACCGTCTTCCTATCGCTGTAACTTAAGAGTAAACGTATGTACGGGATACCTGTTCACATGCACGTAACGTAAAAAATTGTATGAAGCTCCTATATTTAGAACCTTCTCGAATTATTTCAGCCGTAGTGTGACAATTTTGAGGGGGTAAAATATATATATATATATATATATATATATATATATATATATATATATATATATATATATATATATATATATATATATATATATATATATATATATATATATATATATATATATATATGGGTTGGAGTATCGTTTTTAGAAGAGTAACGGATGAACTTTTACTGGATAAGATTCGATGTAGGAGCAACTACCGATATAAAAAAAAATTAATTCCGGTTCAAGATGCTAATATTTCAAAAAACAAATATTTTAATTACTTTGTTTCAAAGACGAATGAATGATGAATATTCATGAAGATGATGAATATTTTTATTTTTTTTTTGTAATTCTGAATTAAACAAGTTTAGCTATATTAAGTAAAAAACTGAAAATAAATAAATAAATTTTAAAAGTAGTGAAGCTGGATTTCTTAATTAAACTGTTAACTGTTTTATACCTAATGAAAATTTTTGGCAAAGAAGGTGTGTTCACGAGGTATATAGAACCATGAACACATTTCAATTCTTAGAAACAAATTCAAACAATATATTCTAAACTTGTGCACAGAAGAAAGTACTTGGGTGATAAATCATTTATAACTGTTCCGACACTTATACGTTCAATCTTACAGAAGGGCAATTAAGTGGCATTCGTAATGATGGTGCTATGAAACCAAATTATATATAAGAGCATCTTGACGAACTCTGGATATATATAAAATAACTGAGTTTTCTCAAGTTTTAAGGAGCTCTGTTGATTCTTTTTGCAGTACCATTTTTTTTATATAATACCTATTGTCCTTTATTTAATTAAAATATGATCTTTGGTAAGCTCAAAGAATTACTTTAAAAAAAAAAAAAAAAAAAGTTCAAAGACACTATTTTATCCTAAGGAAATGTGACGTTTAAATGTGGCAATTATTTCATTCTTAAAGGGTAAATAAACTAGGGTATATAGTATCCAGCATCATTTAGAAATAAATGTATTAATCTTTTAAACCACCTAACTAAAATGAATGATAATTTGTGCCAAAGTTCGTATTTTAAAGAAATTAATTCATTAGTGATTGTCTTTTGTTCTTTGAAATCATTGATTTTAGATAAATTTATAAAGATTTTTTAAATATTTCTTTTTCCGATTGTTGTTATGTTGACATTGGAGAAAAATTGGATTTAAAACGAAAAATGTTTTTACAATACCTTTATTACTAGAAGCAAATCCTACACTGCATATACAAAAAATACATTAAAAGTAAAAAAATAAAAAAAATTTAATATACACAAATTGAAGCTCAATTTTAAATCATAGGAACATGAGAAAGTTTATTATAGTTCACAGGAATATAATGTTAATACTGGCTGTAATATATATATATATATATATATATATATATATATATATATATATATATATATATATATATATATATATATATATATATATATATATATATATATATATATATATACTTATAAATGCCCAATAGCTTCCAAATTTCTGTTTACAAATATTATTTTTTCTACATTTTTGGAGCTAAGTCTTGTTCTTCTGTCAGATATTAGATCCCCTGCTTTTGAAAACATTCTTTCGCTTTCTACAGATGTTGCCGGAATGGCTAAAAATGTTTTAGCCACATCACTAAGAATCGGAAATAAATTTGTGTTTTTTTTTCCAAAACTCCAGCGGGTTAGAATGAAGATCCATTTCGGTCTTTTCTTTATACTTAAAGCTGTTGTATAATTCTAACTCACTGTTTAAAGCCGAAATTTTGGTCATTTCTTCTTCATCACTGCTGCTGTGGCTAACCATTAGGCTTTTAAAAGTTTCAGCTGAGGTCTTAAATATTCTTTCACTGTCTCTTCTTTTTTTTAAGGATTGCTCTTCTTCTGGAAAAGGCTTTTCTTTGCAAACAGATGTGTAAAACGATGATATCCCTTCATAGATTAATTCTTTATCATTTTCTGAAAAAATCTTTTTCTTAAATCTAGGATCTAAATAGGTAGCTATTAAACAATTAACATTGCGACAGTAGGGAATTAGGCGTTGGTTTACTTCTTGTTGAATTTGATTTTTTTCAGCTACCAACCTCTCATCAACTTGTACTTTGCTCATCTGAGAACTAATTGCAAAAACTGATGGAAAAATTATTGATGAAGTAGGGTACTTGCTACCAGATAAAATTAAAGAAGCCTCTTTGAACGGCTGCAAAAGTGTACAGAGATCTTGAAGCATTTCTTTTTCTTCTTGTGTTATCGCCAATACAGGCGTTTTCAACTTTAAGGCTGCAATTTCAAGAGGTTCTTTTTGTTTAATTACCTCCTCAATCATAGGAAAAGAGCTGTTCCAACGAGTTCTACAATCTCTTGGAATCTTATTGGGATCAATGTTAGTTTTCATTTCTGTTTTATATATGGACTTATATTCATTCCATAATTTCGGTGATCTTTTAAAGATAGAAGCAATAGCTCTTATTTTTTCCATTAAATTGAGTACTGGAGATTCATGACTTGATTTCTGGAATATTATTGGTTCTAAGCACAAATTTATAGTATGTGCTATACAAGAAATTCTTTCTAGGTTCATTTTTTGGCAAGCCTTTACAACATTAGTCCCACTATCTGTAACCGCAAATGATGGAATTTTAAGGTCCATAGAATTTATACATCTATTAATAGAAGAAGCAATATTTTCACCTGTATGCGCTTCATTAAATGGCAAACATCCTATGCAGTACGATTGTAAATTCCACTGAGCATTTACAAAATGACCAGTAATAGCTAAAAACTGATTTTGGTTCTTCGTACATGTCCAAATATCAAATGTTACGCTATATGATGCACATTTTCCAATGTCTTCTTTAATAGTTTGAAACATTTCGTCGTATAAAGCTGACAACTTAGATGTTGCAAGAACTTTGCGAGTTGGTGGCTCGTAATCGGGATTCAGTAAGTTCAAAAGCTCCCTTTAAATAAATAGAGATAAAATAATTGTTATTGAGAATGCTGATTTACAATAAATAAACATAGTTTTGTTGTATATATATATATATATATATATATATATATATATATATATATATATATATATATATATATATATATATATATATATATATATATATATATATATATATATATATATATATAAGAATAAATAATTGTTATTGAGAATGCTCATTTACAATAAATAAAGTTTTGTTATATATATATATATATATATATATATATATATATATATATATATATATATATATATATATATATATATATATATATATATATATATATATATATATATATATATATATATATATATATTAGAATGAGCTCATCTTCAGAATTTATTAAAATTAATTTATTTTATTTTCTTTTACTGTAAATGTATTTTATTTTAATTGATTTAATAATTTGAATATTACTTTAAATATTATTTGAAAACTACTTTTTAATTAGCGACTATGATTCTCAGAGTCATTTTTCGGTTTAGTGAATTTTGAAACAAGCCGGATGGAACCAATATAGAATATACACGTTAATAAGATAATTATAATAAGTTTGGTACTTGTTTTTGTGCTTTAATATCTAAGTGGTTTAATAATTAAAATATCTGATATATAATATTTTTCTGATATATTAAAAAAAGTTGTTAAATATTTATCAGCGAAACTTTGTGATAACATTATAATTCTTATGTGCCAAATGATTATAACGGAAGACTAAATCGTGATCTAGTTCACTTCAAGATAAAACAAAAAAAGACCGTACAAATCCATCATATATATATATATATATATATATATATATATATATATATATATATATATATATATATATATATATATATATATATATATATATATATATATATATATATATATATATATATATATATATATATATATATATATATATATATATATATATATATATATATATATATATATATATATATATATATATATATATATATATATATATATATATATATATATATCCTACCTGAAAGCCGGCGATTCCACTGATCTAAAAGGTAGTAAGTCAGCAGCTATCCATTTGGTTAATGCCTTATCAATTTCCTCGCGACTTTTTTCAGGCAGTTGTTCTGTACTTCTCTTTTTTCTTTTTAAAGACTGCTTAGATTGCAAAAAATTTTCAATCGAAGGGGGACCTTTTCCTTTTTTAGATTCAATATTCTTAAAAATATCAGGATGGCATCTAGACAGGTGTCTCCGCATATTAAATGGCTTTGGTAATAACTTTAGTTGGCAAATTTTGCACTTCTTTTTACCCGCAGAAATGTTTTGTTCAAAGCATGAATCAAGATCCTTAAATTTTATGGTACAATGAAAGACTTCTTGATTGTCCAGTTTCTATTTGTGGATTTGTTTTTGCAGATACAGATTGAATCACTTCGAAATCATCAGACGTCTCACTTGGTATATCAGTATATGTGCTCATAATGCTTAAAAAATAATGGTACAGAAAAATTTATAGAAATATTAATTAAGCTGAAATAAATATATATATATATATATATATATATATATATATATATATATATATATATATATATATATATATATATATATATATATATATATATATATATATATATATATATATATATATATATATATATATATATGCAAAGTGTAATTCAAAGAGATATCTCATGTGTTATTACTTTATATGCACGTAAAACACACACAGCTGAAATAAAATGTGAAATTTTTATACGAGAAGGTCCCTTCAGATGGAACAAGGGAGGATGGGCAGAACCTTCCGATACGTATATAAATTCAAGAAACAACTGGCGGAAAAAGGCCGCTCCGCCACTTTTAAAGGGGAAAAAAATGCCAAGTACCCACCTTTGACGTGCCAGATTGAATAATTATAATTAATCAAATCGAATTTTAATTAATTAGAGATTAATATGAAAAAAAACTACTTAAGAAAACAAACCAAATGATGTGAAGAAAATGGTGTGAAAATACATAGAAACACCGTTATTTGTTTTACAAATTTTCACTTTTAGTGAAAAGTTATTTATCAATGTTTTGGAAACAAAAATGACGGGAAGCTATGTGGCAAAAATATTACGTAATATTAATTAAAGATTGCATAACATTACGTAATGTTAATTAAAAATTACATAATTTAATTAATTAATTAACTAATTAAAAAAATTAATAGGTAAGTATAATAAGTTGTTCTATGCTATACAAAGAGTCAACTGTACAAATTTTACCAAAATCGGATCTGCAGATACAGAGATATAGAACATAAGCCAAAAAATATATTTAATTGAATTATTAATTAATTAATTGAAATTTTGCAAAATTAAAAATAATAAGGTGATGTCGGTCATACAGAAAATCTACAGTACAACTTTCGTGATATTCAGAACAGAACATTTAAAGAAATTGAAGCATTTTAAAAATGTAAGCCAATGGAATTAATTAAGCTAATTATTAATTACTAATTGAAGGATCAGGTTTAAAATACAGACTTGGGATTTGTTCAAAGACTCAAGAACCTGAGAAAACATGAAATAGGATGGTGGGAAAATTCTAAAGTTGAATAATTTGTCCTTAAAAACAAATAGGTAAATTTGGTAGGCTAATCAAGGGTGCATATATATATATATATATATATATATATATATATATATATATATATATATATATATATATATATATATATATATATATATATATATATATATATATATATATATATATATATATATATATATATATATATATATATATACTGAAGAGAAAAATTAACGCACCACTACAACAAACATCAATTGGAGAAAACTGAAACATACAGAACGAGTAGTAACATTGTTAATATACAGCACATAGTTATACATAATGGGGATAATGTGGTGCCCCACAGTGGGAACCCCCGTAACCCTGACACATCGTGGCATATAACTAGGGGACGGTGCATACCTGCAGGGTTTATGTGCATGCCACCTGTCCCTGGCCATCAGTTCTCTTATTTATATATATATATATATATATATATATATATATATATATATATATATATATATATATATATATATATATATATATATATATATATATATATATATATATATATATATATATATATATATATATATATATATAGGCACAAGTCCTTTTGAGGGAATGGAAAATACCCCAAATCGTAGAAATGGAAAAGTAGTCGACAATATCATCATCACTCACGGGTCGGGGGTACGGGGGGCATAGCCCCCCTTAGACATATGCTGGGTATATTACCCAATTTAAATTTTTTAGCCCAAAAATTGTCGTAAAAAACATTTTTTTAAACATCTTACTTTGAACCCCAGTAAAAATTTTGTGGATCCTCAAACTGCACCTTACACCCAAAATATAGAGGCTACATGGAGTTTACTTAAATATAAAAATTAAAAATATATATATATATATATATTTATATATTTTTTTTTATTTTCAAATTTTTTTTTTTTTTTTTTATTAATTTATATATATTATATATATATATATATATATATATATATATATATATATATATATATATATATATATATATATATATATATATATATATATATATATATATATATATATATATATATATATATATATATATATATATATATATATATATATATATATATATATATATATATATGACGAATTGATGATTATAGCAGGATACATCAACTTCGGTGCGGTGCGCACCAGAGACCGCACCACGCACCGCACCGCACCGCACCGTTGATTTTTCTTTGCGCACCGCACCGCCGCACCGCACTTTTATTTTTTCTTTCGCACCGCACCGCACCGCACCGGGTTGCTGAAAATGTGTTGCGCACCGCACCGCACCGCACCAAAATGACCGCACCAACGCACCGCACCGCACCGGTGCGGTGCGTCGGCCAACCCTACTCTAGATATCAATTACAAACGCGTT
>SEYY01010395.1:7500-10000 GCA_009176605.1 Armadillidium nasatum
ATTGAAAATAAGCTTCAATTTTTCTGTTAGAGAAAAAGTCATTCAGATTCGTTACTATGGCAACCGTCCTGTGATGGAATTAATTGTAAATATGTATGAGTTATAATTATTTGTTTCAGTTAATTTCAATTTTTATTATTTATTATATTTCATAAATATATATATATATATATATATATATATATATATATATATATATATATATATATATATATATATATATATATATATATATATATATATATATATATATAATATATATATATATATTATATAATAATTAATAAAAAATAATAATAATAATATATAATAAATATATTTTATTAGAAAATCAAATATCACCTAGAAAAATGAAAGAATCATTTTGACATTTAAAAAAAAAATTAATTATGGTTTAAATTATTTGTAATTTCCTTTCGTTTGTAGTTTGAAAGAGGTTGCGGTTCGAGTCCCAGAGTGACAACTCTCTATCTCTATATTGCTAGCCTTTCTCATATTTTCGGGTCAGTATCTTCACCATCAAACAAAAACGGATATTCGTTCGATGTTGAAAATCTTGGTTTATTTTTTAATATTTTTGTTTCCTTTCTATTTTGCAAGTTGTCCAATACCGATTTTAGGTTAGGTTAGGTTGGGTTAGGTTTGTTCAACTTTCCAAAGGAGTTGGGAATGGCTGTAACAATAATGCTAATAGATCTATTAATTACGTCTATTGTATAGTTATTTTTAAGAGTTTATTGCATTTTGTTATTAAACCTGCAAAATACATTCGTTTTTATTTTGTTTTAATAATAAATTTGGTATACTAATTAAAATTTTATTTTTTATCAATATGTTCTAATGTTTAGGTGTGAGTCATAACATCTAATCTGAAAAAGAGTAATAGCAATTCAAATAACAGTATAAAAAAATTTGAAACAAATTAATTTTTATCATGACGTTTGTAGCGCAACAAAGAAATATTCATCTCTCTCTCTCTCTCTCTCTCTCTCTCTCTCTCTCTCTCTCTCTCTCTCTCTCTCTCTCTCTCTCTCTCTCCTCTTGCAGGTTATTTACACAGTAGAATTATATAAATACAGTTTAAATATCATTTTCACGTCTTTGGTTGTAACTTTTAACCCTCTACTGCTCTTCCTCCATCCCTTCTGACTCCATGTTCGCCACCGTATAACCTACGTCTCTAACTCAAAAATTCTTCACACGTATTTGAGGGTGTTAGAACCAAGTTTGAAACTGATACTTCCTAACTTCATTATTCAATACATTTCTTATTTAATAACTTTTACTCTACTTTCAATTTCCGTTCCTCCTTCCCTTTTTTTTTCTTTTTTGGGGATTTTCCTTTCTAAAAGACTTTCAAGCCTTTTTTTTTTCAAGAATATAAATTTTTTCTGAGAAAGAATGGCAAGACTTAAAACATTCTGCGAAAAAAAATATTAAGTCTTAAAAAAGCAAAAAAGAAGATTGACCAGCACAAAAAAGAGGGAAATAATTCGTCTACAAAATAAAATAAAATACGACGAACACAATATACAATTTCCCCCTTTTTTTTATTTATCTTTTTTAGTTTTATGTTTCATTGTTGTTGTAACGCGGAAAGACGCTTCAACAAGAAACTCTTTCTCTTTAAATCGAAACTTGTAAAAAATGACTAAAAGGAACAGATGGAGGATACTCATTCAATTTCAGAATTTTATCTTCAAATAGCATTTTGTCTCTTTCTTCAAGATTCAGGAAACTTAAAAATAATAATAATAATAATAATAATAATAATAATAATAATAATAATAATAATAATAATAATAATAATAATACAACTAATAATAATAATAATAATAATGATAATAATAATAATAATAATAATAATAATAATAATAATAATAATTATAATAATAACTACTAATAATAATAATAATAATAAAAAAAAAAAAAAAAAATAAAAATAAAAAATAATAATAATAATAATAATAATAATAATAATAATAATAATTATATTTTTTTTTTTTTTTTTTTTTTTTTTAAAAAAATTAAATTGAAAATTTAAAAAATATACAAAATAATAATAATATTAATAACCAGTAATAATAATAATAATAATAAAAATAATAATAATGATAATAATAATAATAATAATAATACTATAATAACACTGGGGAACAAATTTCCATTTTTTGCTTATTGAATTAGATTTGAGACTGAATTATAGATAATTTGTTATGCGCTGAGCACGAATTTTCAATCAGTTTTGCTCTATAAAGTTCTGATTTTGCTCAACACTCCTCCTCCTCCATCGTATTCATAAAAAAGTTCTTTCTCAATACACCCAAAGTTAATTTGCAATTACACGTATGCAACCAGGTTATTATCTTGATATTTGTACCTTTTGTTATAGTATTGTTGTATTATGTCTATTTTTATATGTAACACCTTAAAAATATTTTTACTGGTATCATTTTTAACCTATTTTAATATTGTTAATTTTCTGCTAGGATAACAAGGA
>SEYY01010395.1:15000-25000 GCA_009176605.1 Armadillidium nasatum
AATATTAATAATTATTATAATTTGAAGGAGCTGACAGACAGAGAAGGAATACGAAGTAGAAGGACAAGAAGGAGTTTTGATAAATTAAGAAGGGAAAGACTAAGAATATCTTTTATTAACAAGTTCTTAATTTAAACATTGAAGAGTTTGTAAATCATGTCGGGAAAGAAAAAGATGTTCAGATAAATAAAATTTATGTTCAGAACAATAAGAAGTCTTCTCCATTGTTCTTCCATACGAAATAGTATCTGCTTTCTCCACTAAAATTAATAATATAGTCAGATACTGAAGATAAGAGGTTAGTAGATTATTATTATTATTATTATTATTATTATTATTATTATTATTATTATTATTATTATTATTATTATTATTAATATCATTTTATTATTTATTAATTTCTCCTAAGTATTATTATTATTAATTCTTATTACTATTACCATATATTGTAATATTATATTATTATTATTATTATTATTATTATTATTATTATTATTATTATTATTATTATTATTATTATTATTATTATTATTATTATTAATCTTAAGATTATTATCATTATATTATTTTCTCCATCATTTTTATTATTATTATTATTATTATTATTATTATTATTATTATTATTATTAATCCTATGATTATTATCATTATTATAATTTCTCCTATTATTATTATTATTAATAGTAGTAGTAGTAGTATTCCCGCTACTATTGTTACAATTTTATTCAATCCCAATGATTCGCTTCCACACTGTCTCGCTAGTGGCATCATGCAATAAATTTCTTTAATCGGCGCAGAAGACATTTGTCTTTCAGATGAAATATCGGATATATAAATATAATGTAAAGCATATTTATTGTTCAATAATTTAAATAGTGACACGATTTCGAATCGTAAAGTTCACAAAACAAATAATACATTTAATAATGGAAAGGCATGAAGGAAAATCTCAGTGTGCGGTTTTCATATCTAAATTCCACGAGCCGAAGGATATGACTTAATATTTAAAATGTTTCATTTTCAATGTTGAAATTTCAAAGATTAAAAATTTTTTCCTATTTGCAAAAGAAATGAAAAATTCTTTAAAAGGATGAAAAATGTTTGTTCAAAAGGAGGCTACAAAATCCTTGAAGGAAAAGATGTTGGATCAAAATCTTGTTGGATCAAAATCTGCAAAACTAAAGTAAATAAGACTGATATAGACCAATTATTTATCAGAGAAACAATGATAAATTTAGGAAACAGTTGATAATTAAAAAGACAAAAAAAAAAAAAAAAAAAAGCTTGTTGCAAGTAAAATTTATTAAGCTGTTTTCCATAGTGTTTCATGGAATGAGAATGTTGTTACTGTAGGGTGACAAACACAAGACAAAGCGGCAAATGTGGCCTAATGACCCTTTGAAAGAAGAGCTGCAAATTCTTTAGTAAATTCTTAGAAAATTACTTAAGAAATAAAAAAATTAACATATATATATAATATATATATATATATATATATATATATATATATATATATATATATATATATATATATATATATATATATATATATATATATATATATAATTCTGAAAAATTATTATTATTATTATTATTATTATTATTATTATTATTATTATTATTATTATTTTAAAATGTTTTTGTAGATGACTTATAACGAATTAAATTCAAATAAAGAAGAGAAAAAATGGATTTACTTCTTACTACCATTATTGAAATTATTATTATTATTAATTACTATTATTTTTGAAATGGTACGTTAAAATATTAACGTGAAATAATTCTTTAGATTTAATTTAGAAAATGCTTTGGGAAAATTGCATTTTAACGTTAATTGTCGAAAAGTATTAATTGATTAACTAAAGTGACTAGTATTTATATTATGCCTTGAAAGAGGTCGGTGCAAATAAATGAAAAAGCATATGCATAGACACACACACACACACACACACACACACACACACACACACACATATATATATATATATATATATATATATATATATATATATATATATATATATATATATATATATATATATATATATATATATAAGTATATAAATTTTTTTTAAATCTCCGACTTAGGCTGGAGGTCCTTCAAATCTCTAGCTCTTCAGTTAATGATATTCATTATTAAGAGAGAAGTTCACTAAGAGCACTTGCAGAATATGTTTTAAAGAATTTCATGCATTCAATAGTCTTTAATGGCTATATACAATATAATGTCATATATTTCTTTCATTGGTGAGAGTTGTTCTAAAGGTTTTCCAGAATAATCTAAACACAAAACTATTTTTTTACAGATGAGATTGAATTTTTTTTGATATTTCATGCTATTATTGGTTAATAATAATATATATATATATATATATATATATATATATATATATATATATATATATATATATATATATATATATATATATATATATATATATATATATATATATTCTAGATATTCATGATCTTTTCAGTTATAAGTCTACATCTTTATCTTATCCTTTAATTAAAACAGTATTGGACAATCTTGTAAGTATTGAAAAAGATGATCGGAAAAAAGAGAGTCCGATACGAAATTGTAAATAAATTAGAAGTTATACCCAAAATCTCGACAGGGAAAATAGTCGACAGGTCAAAGGGCCGACACTTTTGAAAAAAATCTGTCGATATATATATATATATATATATATATATATATATATATATATATATATATATATATATATATATATTATATATATATATATATATATATATATATATATATATATATATATATAGAGAGAGAGAGAGAGAGAGAGAGAGAGAGACAGAAGATACTTTAAAAGGGTTCTTCAGTTTCTTATCTACTTTGAAAGAACTGTATTATCATTGTTTCTTTTATAACTCTCTTGATTAATTTTCCTCAATTGAAGAAAATAAGAAAAATGAAAAAAAGGAAAAAATTCTTCAATAATTTAAAGTATTAATAATAATAATATATATATATATATATATATATATATATATATATATATATATATATATATATATATATATATATATATATATATATATATATATATATATATATATATATATATATATATATATATATATATATATATATATATATATATATATATATATATATATATATATATATATATATATATATATATATATATATATATATATATATATATATATATATATATATATATATATATATATATATATATATATATATATATATATATATATATATATATATATTAATATATATATATATATATATATATATATATATATAACTATATATACTCTAGTGGGCAAAGGCCAGAAGTCTACCAATTACCACCAGAGTTGGGGAAATACCAGAAATCTAGTCGTTAATGCCCGACATGCCCCGATATACGGTGTTTAAAAGTGTGCGAGTCAAAGGAAGTTGGAAAAACAGATAAATTGTTCCAGATTTTACCATTAGTGTACATGTAAGACTGGGCATAGCGGTTACGTCTGTGGTCGGAGAGTTTAGACAGAGAAAGGATAAAACTGTGTAGAAAGGCGTGTAGCACGACTCCTTCTCAACAAAATATATTGGAGAGAGTTAGTAAGAGCAAAAGAGTTTATATGACGAAAAGCCCTAGGCTCCACCTTTTCGAGAAGAGCTGAATGTGTGGAACCACTCCAGATATGTGAGGCGTACTCCACACAGGTGCGAACACCCCTGTAAAGAGAAAACAACTGGAGTGGCTTAAAAAAATCACGAATGCGTCTCTGGACACCCAACCTCTTAGAAGCTTGTTAAGAAAGAGATGTTCGAGTGTTCTCGAAGAAGATGTCATATTTGTGTGGAAGGCTGTGTAGAGTAGTAAGATAGAGAAATTGACTTTTTGAGGCATCGAAAACCACCATGTTTTCACTGCCCCAATTTGAAATACGAGAATGATTATAGATCAGTTGCTTCAAGCTCACACTTCTTGCGTCAATTAACTTTTTTTTGGGAGGGACGTCTTTTACAGTAAAAAGAGTACTGAAGGGAGGAGACATCAATATAGAAGTCAGGGGGCGTGCGGTGAGATTTTTGAGTGGGTAAGCGGTATATATATATATATATATATATATATATATATATATATATATATATATATATATATATATATATATATATATATATATATATATATATATATATATATATATATATATATATATATATATATATATATATATATATATATATATATATATATATATATATATATATATATATATATATATATATATATATATATATATATATATATATATATATATATATATATATATATATATATATATATATATATATATATATATATATATATATATATATATATATATATATATATATATATATATATATATATATATATATATATATATATATATATATATATATATATATATATATATATATATATATATATATATATATATATATATATATATATATATATATATATATATATATATCCTCTCCCAGGAAGGGTTTTCACCCTGTCAGTGGAACCAGCATCTTTCCCCATCTGCTTGAAGAAGTTCTCTCAGAGCCCTCCAAAAGATCAAGTTCTTCGGCTCGCCGGTCCCCATGCCGGTCCATGAGTCCTATCCAGACTCTTCAGGTAGGGTTTTCACCCTTTCAGTAGGACCAGCATCGTTCTCAAACCAACCTCCAAACACTCTCTCCCAGGGGTCTTCAAAAGATTGCGCTTCTCCGAGCAATGGTTCCCAATGCTGGTTCTGGAGTAGTTACAAGCCGTTGACAGAGAAATCACAAGGCGGATGGCTAGTCCTGTCGTCCTTGCATTTAGTTCTCTTCACATGATCCGATCCTGTCGTCGATTTTCAAACTCTTGTTTTTAAATTTCAAATTCTTAATGTTAAAGTTTAATTTTTCATTAAAAGCCGAAAGTCCATTATATTGAAAGATTTGTTGCTCCTCTATAAATTTTGATATATAATAATTTTATCGAAACTTTAATTTATTTTTTTAATGCAAAAATATTTTCAAAAATTCTAATTTTAAAATAAATTTTAGCTATTAGTTTTTCAAATTTTGTTCAATATTATCTGAATGCATAAACCTTCTCTCTTCTTTTCTCTCATCAATCTTCTTTCTGATTCTTCTCGCTTTTCTTTTCCCATCTATCTTTAGGCACATCTACTCTCGACGACGGCCGAATCATATATATATATATATATATATATATATATATATTATATATATATATATATATATATATATATATATATATATATATATATATATATATATATATATATAAATAAGATTACCAAGCTCGATTATGCATCTCATTCTTACATAAGAAACACTCTGATTTATAAATTCAACTTAAGAAATGATATTATCTGTTGCATCAGGTGCCTACAGTTTCATAATCTGTTGAAACTGAGTAAACTCCACTTACCTTGCATACTCGGAATGACCGCCACTGATAGGTGATGAAGTAATAGAAAGAAGGTTATTAATGAAAAGTAGAAAAAAAGTTGGGGATAGAACAGATCCATGAGGAACGCCACTATTTATAGATTTAAAGGAAGAATGGTGACCGTCTACAATAGAAATTGGACGATAGCTAGAGGGTTGAGAGGGATCCCCCTTCTTCGGCACATGCTGAATAAGCCCACGTTTCTAGCAAGAAGGAACTGTCGATGTAAAGAGATAAAGACGAAATTGTTTACCAAGGCAGGGTGCAAGCTCAGAAGCACAAGTTTTGAGAACCGAAGGAGTAATACCATCAGGAACATATGCCTTCTTAATGTTAAGGTCAGAGAGAGTAGAAATGACATCTTTAAAAGAAGCAACAGTATTAGGCATAAATGAGTTGGAGGAAGCAGAAGGAGGAGGAATAGCTCAGGAATTGTCTAAGTTTGAGCGAGGAGTTCAGCTTTAGTAAAAGGTAAAACGGCAGTTATGCCATCAGAAGAAATTAGAGGAGGGAAAGAGGAAGAAGCAAAGTTAGAGTTGACATTTTTGTTTGCAAAATGTCAGAAAGGACGAGAGAAAGAGGAACCAGAAAGATTATTGCATTTACGATGGAGAAAAGAGTTTTTGGTGTCACGAAGAATAGATTTTGCACGATTTCGGGATGAAATATAAGTTGAATGAGTTTCTGCGATTTGAAGACGACGATAATCCCTGAAGGCAGCACGAGAACAAGCAGAGTTAGACCAAGGATTATTAGGTTTAATTGAAGGGAAAGAATATAAAATATACGCCTCCATACCAGAGTGAATTACCTCGGTTATGCGCTCAGGACATTCCAAGGGACCCCTCCCACGAAGCAGTAATCATTCCATGGGAAATCAGAGGAGTACAACTACAACTCAGACCAGTTAGCAACACCGAAGTGCCAGAAACATCTCCTTGCCGAAGGCTGAAGAGAAAACAAAAATCGGAGAAAGGATGGTGATCTGATGATCCGAGAGTTGGAAAGAGTTTAACATTGTAAGTACAAGGATAAAAGGTTAAGGAGAGATCAAGTATGTTGGGTTCATCATCAGGGATACACCAACTACTCAAGGTTGTTCTGGATAGAAAAGTCGTTGAAAATCGGTATCTTCATCTCAAGAATCCGAAACGTTACTGACAACGCCTTAAGTTAGTCATAAGTTAGCTCTGTAACAATATAATATTCATCACCAGAACGATATTACCATGATATGCGGTCTATATTTATGCTTGCTTTATACAAAGCCAAGGAACACGAACATGTCTATAAAGTGCACAGATCCAGCATCCTTGACCAGCAAGTGGTGTTTAAATATTCAAAAATTAATCAATTTTTTCAGATAATTTTCAGAAAGCATTCTGTAGTTGCCCATCGGAACAGTTTTCCTAAAGGAAAATGATCATTCAGAGATGTATTACAAATTCAAAAAATCATATTTTAATCGTTTTTCAAACTGTCTTTTATGCCAAAATCAAAGGAAGAAATATTATTTAAGATTTGACAAGGTCAGAATTTATTCAACTGGAAATTTACTCTTTCCATAAAATTTTAAGATTATATTAACATATATATATATATATATATATATATATATATATATATATATATATATATATATATATATATATATATATATATATATATATATATATATATATATATATATATATATATATATATATATTGATATAATATCGCCTATATATATATATATATAATATATATATATATATATATATATATATATATATAATATATATATATATATATATATATATATATATATATATATATATATATATATATATATATATATATATATATATATATATATATATATATATATATATATATATATATATATATATATATATATATATATATATATATATATATATATATATATATATATATATATATATATATGGGTATGTGTGTTGAGTGTGTTACGTTGGTTCATTAGAGGTAAAAATCAGCATTTTATTGAATAAGAAACCTCAGATGTGCGGAAACGTTAATTAAAAAAAGTATTTGAAATGTTCGTCGACAAAACAAATATTTAGAGAAGAAGACGAGCTCAAATTTGGTCTTTTGACATTTCTTGGCTTCTTGTTGCAAATTTCCCGTATTTGAGTTAGAAGAACAAACACTAATTAGGTATATTAGATGCTGCGATTAGAATTGGAAGAATGGGAGGAAAGAAAATAAAAGAAGAGAATGACGTAAAAAGGAGAGGAGCAGGAAGAGGAGTAGGAAGAGGTGGAGAAGAGACGTCTGCACTCGAAAATTTAATCAATTTTCTTTTAGAAAATATTTTTTTTTTGAAGTAATTTCAACCACAAGAAGGATTTTCAAGACACAATAAAAAGGTCGTTTATCACCTTCAGATGACAAATGCCCGCACAAGTCACGTCAAAACATACACACACACACACACATATATATATATATATATATATATATATATATATATATATATATATATATATATATATATATATATATATATATATATATATATATATATATATATATATATATATATATATATATATATATGGGAGGAAATAAAGAAACTCGGAATTTTCTTCTTTGAAATATATTCTCTAAGTATGATTACCGAAGAACTGACGTTTTCTTTCGTTCAAGACTTCGAGACACTCAATGGATGCGAAAACATTTAAAAAATATTTTAGTTACATTCCCAATCCTCGGAAACATTAACTCGTATTTCCCGAAATTGACGAACATCGCTTACCTCATCAATTCTGGTCAACTCTTTTACAAGAAGTTCGAAATTGAAGATTCCTCATTATGACATAGAATGTCTTCAAATTCATCAAATTTTTGAAGGTTTTTTGCTCTTTTCGGAACAGAATAAATTCTTTCAGATTCCCCAGCCACTTTCACAGTCCATAAGGTCGATATGAATCCACTTATGAACACTTGTTAGCACTTTTGCCAGCGCAGTGTTAGTCAGAATTCGAAGCAAGCGAAATATGGGGCATATGATAAAAATTTTAAGATAAAGGCAACACATGCTGCTTAGCAATTAGAAATCCTATTTGACACTATTAAAGATTTTCGATTTTTAGAATCATTATCAGGAACTTTCAAATCTCAAAAGCTTCAATTCATGAAGCAATACTAACTGTACAGATGGAAATTTTTCACTTTTTAGAGAGTGACTAAAACCTTCAAATGATTTATAATAATGCCTACTTATTCTTCAAGACCGTCTTTTGAAATGTTCTGGAAGTAGTTCAAATTTTGTTTTTTCATCAAATCCTTGATGCTACGATATTGATCTAAAATTGGCTTTAGCATAACATACTTCGAAAGAAGTTTGAATAGTATAAAATAATAAACTTTCTGATAAATAGAATATTGCTTACTTTGTTACAAGGATGTGAAGTAGGTTTTCGATTGCAGAATTTACCTCCGAATTTCAATAATATTTTTCTTTAGATCTTTATTGAATGTATGAATAAATTTCATTTATAATGTTAGAAAAACAACTAATTCTGTTGTAACTTCTCAAGGCTTTTACTATATTATTTGATATGCTACTAAATTTGCCTTTTGCATTAAATCATTTCAAAATTCAGGTGTACAAGTATTATTATTATTATTATTATTATTATTATTATTATTATTATTATTATTATTATTATTATTATCATTATTATTTTTTTTTTATTTTTTTTTTTATTTTATTTTTTTTTTTTTTTATTATTTATTATTATTATTATTATTATTATTATTATTATTATTATTATTATTATTATTATTATTATTATTATTATTATTATTATTATTATTATATTAATTTGTGTGTTTTCGCCTGTTATTCGTCTCCTCTGAAAATTGGGCGTAAACAGATCTTTATTTATCACTGTCAATCACCAATAAAATAACGAACAGTCATTAAAATATTCGAATCCTTTTCAAAACACCTTTTCAATCTGATGTTGATGTGCAACATGAGTTACTCATTACTTGTTTGAACTTTGGATAAATCTTTTGATGAAAATTAACTAAAATTTCAAATACGTTTCTTGAAATTATTGTTGAACAGAAATTAACCCCATTTAAGTTAATAATACCTTAAGCAGCTCTAAATAAAATGAATTTTTGTTCTAAATTTAGAAGGTCAGCACCTTTTAAATTTCAAATGGTCTTATGTTGTTTTTAACACAAAAATTGATACATGCATCTAGCGTTTATTTGGCCTTCACTGCCACTTGTGCTTTTAGTTTGAAAATGAGGTCATACTTTGTTATTTTGATGTCGTGCTACACTTGGGACGAGAGAGATAAACATGCAATAGAGAATAGTTCTATTTTGAAATAATGAACGAAGTAATTTTCACTTAGAGATTAGAGGAACTTGTCCGTCATGAACTTTATATCTGCTCTCTTTCAGAGGTAGAGATGTAGAGCGTCAGATAGTCATACAAAAGTTTCAGTTTTGAGGTTCAACGACTTTCGTCTCTTTGC
>SEYY01010395.1:30000-33852 GCA_009176605.1 Armadillidium nasatum
ATACAATCAAAATATAAATTCATTAACTATATATAAGGTATTTAAAATAATAATTATTGCAATAAAAATGTAAAAAATAAAGTAGTAATATTAATAATATTGAAATAAAAATAAAAAAAAATAAAAAGGCTGGACTTTTTTAAGAAAAAGGACTTCATTATTGAGGAAAAGGACAATAGAAGAAGCTTGATCATTTAAAGATGGGCAATGAGTTTTTAGACATAAAACTTTAAAATCTTACGATCAAGAAGGGAAGATGCATGTTGAAGAACAGAGAAGCTTAATGAAGTAAAAGAGTGGGTATGTCCATGGTCTTTTATGGTAGAGCTAACAATTATAGTAGGAATATTTCTATAAAGTTGAGATGTAAGTGAACCTATATACAGAAGTTTTAAGTATAAAAGCAAAGAGGATGGTCTGTTCTAAAGGAAACTCCTCTATGCTTATCAATCCTTACTTTCAATTGTAAACCAGTTTGGCCTACATATGCCGCATTACAGCTGGAACACTTAAATAAATAAGTTAATGAGGATCTGAGAAACACTAGGTGAGATTTCTTGGTCAGAAGAAACTATAAATTGAGAGGAAGTTATAATTTATGAGAGTGAACGGGAGTTGCGGGAATGTAGCTCCAATTATGGTAAGAATATTTCTATTCAGTTGAGATGGAAGTTATCCTATATACGGAAGTCTTAAGTATATTTTTTGTTTGGGTCTGAAGATATTAGTGAGACACTTGTTAATTAATACTTTTTCCACTTGGAACTTTGGGAATAAATTAAAATGAAAAAGTATTTTCATAAATTCCATCTCTGTATGGAATATATATATATATATATATATATATATATATATATATATATATATATATATATATATATATATATATATATATATATATATATATATATATATATATATATATATATATATATATATATATATATATAAATAATTAAATAAAATTAGTGTTGAATCGCATGTCGTATTTTCTCATTTGCGGATGAGGATATAAGAATTTTCAAGTGCTGATGAGGATGCGGATGTATAATTTTCACAAAATGCGGAATGGGGACGTGGATGTTGATTTTGATACGGATGCATATATATATATATATATATATATATATATATATATATATATATATATATATATATATATATATATATATATATATATATATATATATATATATATATATATATATATGAACCTACCGGGGCTCCGGTCATTATTACTGACCCCGGCTAAAAATCAGGGAAAACCGGGGTTTGCCGGCCGGGGTTAAAATGGCAAATTATACTTAAAACGACAGTAAAGTTTCACATTTTTTTTAATTTTCAGCCGATTCTGCTGAAATTTTTAGTGTATATAGATTGTTTTACCGGTAAGAAAAGTTCATTTCTAGCGTTTTTCCGAGTCTATTACGGTTAAATTTGTTTTTTTTTTTTTTTTTTTTTTTTTTTGGAAATTTGACCCTTTTTCAAAAGAATGGCGGGGCCAAACCACTTTTTAAATTGAGCTGAAAGTTGAAATATTTATTTAAAATTCTATGGGCTACAAAAGCTTTTAATATACTTTTGTTCCCAGAGTTATAGAAAAAATGTTATAAGACGAAAACTGACCAACTATCGAAAAAATATATTTTTGAAAAAAAAAATCCATTTCAAACAAAATTTTTTTAAAAAAATACAACTATAACATTTCTTATTTTTGTGGATGTATAAAGGAGGGGTGGGGCTACATATTCCTCTATATACTTTATTCGATGCGATTCGTTGGTTTCGAGATATAGCCTTCAAAAAGGTCCATTTTTGACCAACTTTCAAAAATTTCCAAAGTTTGAGAGGCTATATCTCGAAACCAACGAATAGCATTTAATAATGCACTAAATAAATGTTGTTGGCCTGTCCCTCCTCTAAACAATATCCACAAATAAAAAATTAGTAGATAGCGTTTTTTTAAAATAATTTTTCCCTCCAGAAGAATACGATTTTTTCAAATTTTTTTTCAAGTGCTTATAATTTTTTCCTAGACGTGATAACAAAAATCTATTCCCACCAAGGCAAGAAATTGGGGCTAAGATTATTCAGTTAAATTTTCAGCACATGTGGACCAGTGGTTTGACTCAGTTATTAATTTTCTTTCAATTTTGGGTCCAAATAACTTTCAAACCGTTATAGACTCAAAAAAATACTGGAAATCAACTCAGAACTTCGTGAAAAAATTCATAAACCTTGAAAATTTCAGCTCAATCAGTCAAATAATAACAAAAATTTCAAACAAAATATAAGAAAATTAAGATTTTTTCTTTTTTTTTTTTACCGCTCCTTTTCTGCTAGTGAAAGTTCCTCTTTGTGTTTTGATTTTAGATACTCCAAAAAGATTTGGTTGAAAATTTTTTTACTTGTGGCACCCAGAGGTTCTCTTCTTATTTTCTGTCTGCAGATGTTACATTTAGCTATTTCGAGCCTATCCTGAAACATTGTAAAGTACTTCAGTACTGCAGAAGCTGATCTTTTAGCCATTTTGACTGAAAGTATAAACAAAATAATAATTTTGAAATAATGTAGCTAAATAATGCAAGTTTGATACATAGCAATAAAATAACAATAATATGTATAAATGCAGGTTAAATTGATAATTTTATAATTTACATTTTTTCAAACTTTACTTTAGGGTTTTACATAGGTAAACCTGTTGAATCACTCTTATGAATTAGAAATTTTTTATTTTTAAAATTTTTGTACTTTTTTAAAACTTTTACTATACAAAATTGTAATTTTTTGAAAATTTTTCGGAGAAAATGCATATAATAATTAATTTAAGTGAATGTTGGCTATTCTCCTACTTCCTTACAATTAAATAAACCTCAATTAAATTTATGTCTAATTTTCTTAACCTAAAATTTCAGTGCTTTTGACCTCTTTACAAATTTTAGGAAACCCCGGCCAAACCCGGCCCCGGGCCCCGGCCCGTATATAATATATATATATATATATATATATATATATATATATATATATATATATATATATATATATATATATATATATATATATATATATATATATAATTAGTGATGGCATCCTCATAAAAATTAACATCCGCATGCGCACTTTCGAAAACAACATCCGCATCCGCATCCAAAAATTCAACATCTGCAAATCCGAAAATTAAAAAATATGACATCCGATCCATCACTAATATATATATATATATATATATATATATATATATATATATATATATATATATATATATATATATATATATATATATATATATATATATATATATATATATATATAAGACGTCTTTTCTGCTCCCTCAAAACTTAACACTAGGAAGGCGTACTGTCCTAATGTATCCTCCTGTAGTTCTCAAAACTTATACTTCAGAGCTTGCACCCTTCCTTGGTAAACTATTTCGTCTATTTCTTTCTACTTCAACCTTCCCTTCTTACTGGAAACGTGCGCTCATTCAGCCTGTGCCGAAAAGGGGACCCTCTCAACCCTCTAACTACGTCTCAAATTTCTTTAACCAATATTGCTATGAAAATTATGAACAAATCCGCAATGAAAGAATAAGGAGAGATGTGTAAAAGGAAGAAGGGTGTAATTGATAGAGAGGAGGAGGATGTGCTAAAATGGTTTGGACTTACGTGTAGAATGAATGAGGAAGAATGGTGGGCAAGGTACTTAGATCCATGTGGATAGGGGTAAGGGAAAGGGAAGGCCGAAGTGGAGATGGATGGATGGAGTGAGAGAGATTTTGATGGAAGTAATTTGGTTAGAAGAGGGTAAGAAGATTTGTGGAGACAGAGAGAGATGGAGGGAGGTGTGAAAGGG
>SEYY01010396.1:0-5000 GCA_009176605.1 Armadillidium nasatum
ATATATATATATATATATATATATATATATATATATATATATATATATATATATATATATATATATATATATATATATATATATATATATATATATATATATATATATATATATATATATATATATATATATATATATTATATATCATATATATATATATATATTTGCGGATGCGGATGTTAATTTTTTGTCATGATATGTTGATTCCGGATGCTGATGCGGATGCCATCACTAATATATATATATATATATATATATATATATATATATATATATATATATATATATATATATATATATATATATATATATATATATATATATATATATATATATTTATATTATATATATATTAATATATATATATTATTTATTATATTTATAATATATATATATATATATATATATATATATATATATATATATATATATATATATATATATATATATATATATATATATATATATATATATATATATATATATATATATATATATATATATATATATATATATATATATATATATATATATAACAGCAAACTCCCACCGGTCTAGAAAGAGTGATACTTGAGACAGTGGGACTAGATACTGCGGGGGTTTTCAAATGTGAGGTCATGGCTGATAAAATTTTTGAAACAGTTTTCAGAGAAGCAAATATGACTGTTATAGGTATGTACTAAATTTCATATTATTACGTTGGTAGTAGAAGTACAGTTAACAGTACATCTAAATAAGAAACATTAATATAATAATAATAAAAATTATATAATAATAATAATAATAATAATAATAATAATAATAATAATAATAATAATAATAATAATAATAATAATAATAATAATAATAATAATAATGATAATAATAATGATAATAGTGATAATAATAATAAAAATAAAAATAATAATAATAATAATGTTTTGCTATCTAATTATTAATATTTATTAATCATTTTTAATTATTTTTAAAAATAATTTTAATAAAGTAAAAATTATATTTGAGAAGATTTCCTTCATTCAAATTTGAAAAAACTAAAAAACTTTTTATACTTGAAATTCTTTTTTTTTTATTTGAAGAACAATGAGAATTTTATCCTAAAAATGATTCCATTGATTTTATGATAAAGTTTTATTTAAATAAATTCTGATCCTGTCAAGGTCGCCCAATTTTACCTGTCCTTCCCTAATAGAATGAGAGAGTGGCCCTTTTAAATTTTTCTTGGCCCTGGCACTGCGAGTTTAATAGTTTGAGTTTTTTCTCGTGTAAATGCCAACCATGAATCAAGAAGCAGTGCCACTAACTTATCCAATGACTCTCTGCAAATGCAAATTTCCTGTTCGACTCTCGATCTTTATAAACTTCAACCTAACCTATATATATATATATATATATATATATATATATATATATATATATATATATATATATATATATATATATATATATATATATATATATATATATATATATATATATATATTATATATATATATATATATATATATATATATATATATATATATATATATATATATATATATATATATATATATATATATATATATATATATATATATATATATATATATATATATATATATATATATATATATATATATATATATATATATATATATATATATATATATATATATATATATATATATATATATATATATATATATATATATATATATATATATATATATATATGAATTGCTTGTGCATTAATGTACATTTTAATAATTTCGTTCTTATAGTACCTCCATCAGGACCTCCAAAAATTTCTGGGTACGACCATACACATATATCAGTTATCAAAGGGCAAAGACTATCTCTTATGTGCTCCGTTCCTATGGCAACGCCTCAGCCCAAGATAGAATGGAAAATTAATAATAATAATGTGCGTAATGTTAGTTGGGTCAAAGTTCATATGATATATATATATATATATATATATATATATATATATATATATATATATATATATATATATATATATATATATATATATATATATATATATATATATATATATATATATTATATATATAATATTAAAAATAAATTTAACTGGAAAATAAAGATGAACTAACTTTTCAGGTAAGAAACGTGGAATGGATAACTTATCGTCCAGTTTTATACGCAGGAGGCCTATCGGAGTTTGTCTCGAGTCTGGATTTTGTGATTACGCAAAAAATGATCGACGAATCCATCGACGGATTAATCATCGAGTGTATCACGCGACAGACAGAAAGTTCTTATATACAGAAGGACATCTTGGTGCTCCAACCAGAAAGATCATCTTACTTCTGGTTTTTTAGTCACGGTAACTTTCTAACCTTTATTAATGTAGGATAATTTAATAGTTCTATCTTTAAATTGAAGTTTATTTTATGAAAAATTATTGCTTAACTAATGCTTAGAGTTCGGAGAAATAGCAATCTTCTCTGAAAACACGTTCTTCAAAACTCTTGGGTCATAATTCAGGTGAGTGCATCCATTAATTATTATTTTCTTCGTTTGAGAAGCATTCCAACGATTCTCAAGGATTCATTTCTAACTAAACAGAGGAACATGGTTGTTTTGAGTGTCTCAAAAACTCGATTCTTTTTGTATCTACTCAACATTATTTTCCATAAAACCACAATATCATGAAAAGCACACAATTGAATCCTTAATAATCTTGTTATTTTCTTTCCCAGTGATCTATCTTTAAGGATCACGTCTTTACTTTCATTAAAGAAAGTTAGGTGTTCTAAGGCACATCCAGAACTTTATCATACTACCTCAGTATCTTTTTCTTTATAGTAGTGTTGGTCGTCTTTGCATGGAGTATGCAACGTATAGTGGAGTGGAGTGCAAAGTTTGTTGTTTTATCTCCTTTCTCGCTATGATGACTCTCTCCACGATGTTTTCTGACCGTCGAACTGCAGCATCGCTCATTATAGGCTTTTTCTTATAAATTTGGGTGGGTGCGGTTTGTTGCACTACTTTTACTGAGTCAACGTAGGTTCTGAGACACGGAGTTCAGGGGAACTTTTAGAAAGTCATCTTTGTAGCCCACCCAATGAGGTGGGGTTTGGAGAGAAAAGTTTTGAGCTCTGGGTACGAGGTGGGAGAACAGTTTCAGCTGTTACACTCCCAGGATATATCTAATTACATATTCCCCATAGGTTTATTGCATGTGTGTTTATTTTCTTCGGGTGTTCGAATGTTAAAAGTAGATTTCTTATGATTAAGTTTAAAAAGAAAAAAGTTGTCTAAAGAAATACGAATCTCAACATCATCAGGCTCTCAATCTAACACTACTCATAACTTTTATCACAAAAAACAATATAGATTCTTCTCAAGTCATTAGCCGAGGTTCATGTCTCTCATAATCCGCCGCCCTGAGAGAGGCATAACTTGCTTTTATACTTTACCCTCACTCACGGGGGAAAGGGAATTGAAACTCCCATAAGAGAGATATGGAATATGAATATTAGTACTTTAGGGAGAGAGAGAGAGAGAGAGAGAGAGAGAGAGAGAGAGAGAGAGAGAGAGAGAGAGAGAGAGAGAGAGAGAGAGAGAGAGAGAGAGAGAGAGAGAGAGAGAGAGAGAGAGAGAGAGAGAGAGAGAGAGAGAGAGAATAGGGAAATTATCCAGAGAAAAAACTGGGAATAAGATTGATAAACATATAATGCAATAACAGTAACCAGGTGCTAGATTTAACAATAATAATAATAATAATAATAATAATAATAATAATAATAATAATAATAATAATAATAATAATAGAGTAATAGATTTTTGCAAATAATAATGGAAGCAGTAATACTATTAATAAAACGGTAATAACAAAAGTTATAAAAACTACCAACCAACCATTATGACAGAGATAATTATAAGAGCACTAAGAAAAAGAACAATATTGAAGGTAAAATTAGGATTTGTTAATGGATGGGGAAGAAAAATGAACGAAAGAAAAATAAAAAATTTGAAGGACACTTTGAGGAGACACCGAAACGTCTGAATTCTCACTTCTTGGTAAGAAGGTTTTCTTCGTGTGGGGAATAATGACGAAGATGGTGATGATAATAATGATGATAATAATAATAATAAAATAATAATATAACGAAGAAAAATGTAATAATCATACTGCTACTACTACTACTAATAATAATAATAATAACAAAATAATATTAACAGTTAAAACAATAATAATAATAACGGTAGTGATAATAACAATTACCTTAACAATTCAAATAACAGTAATGATAGTTACTACGAAAGCTCAGATATATAATATAGCTATAAAAGTTAAATTAGATTAAAGAAAAAAAAATGAGAAAAACGAGTTTGTCTTTTATTAGTATTTTGATTGTAAGTAATTTTTGGTGTATTTCTGAAATGTTGAGGGAATTGGTAAGTCTGAAATGTTTTCAGAAAGCCCATTCTCTATCCAGTGTCCTTGTACGATATTGCTCTCCCAAATTAAATTAAAGTGCTTGATTTTGTATTTCATAGTCTTCTTCTTCTCACATTTCCGTTATAAATAATTTTGTTTGTTTGTAACTCATTTGACATTCCGTTTATGATTTTAAAAATTGTAAGTGTGAGTAAGCCCTGTAATTTCACTTTGGATAATTTATTAAAGGGTAGATTTATAGTAATTTTGAGACATATATAATACTCGAATTACTTTTTTTGGAATTGTTATTATGGCTTGTAAAAGGTATTTACTTGTACATGATTATACTGATAGATAAAAGAGTAGGTGGGCGACAAACACGATCGTAATTTAGATTTTGTATTAGTACATAATTTTGAACCAAGATTTTTTTTTTATCTTTTGCAATGCATAATTTGCATATGAAAGTTTGCTAATAAGACTATTTATATGTTTTTTGAATGAGGATTTGCATCGAAAGTAATACCTACTAGTTTTGCAGATGAGGTTCGATTTATAATTATTTTTATTTTGCAGTAACATTTCTCTTAAGTGTATTTTTAATTTG
>SEYY01010396.1:7500-15000 GCA_009176605.1 Armadillidium nasatum
AATTTTCACGAAATAATTTCATTTTTCTTGTTCAGAGGCAAAAAAAAAAAAAAAAAATGGTCCGAGATGGACTTATGGAAAAATATTTGAGAGAATCCTTCCTTTTTTTTCTACCGACGAAGGCAAAAGTTATCTAAGAAAGCAACTCTGAGAGGGAAAGAAAACAACTCTTATATTTTGAAGGACAGAAAGGCTGTAATCCTACTTTAGAGTTGGCTTGGATTTAATTAGATCCTTTCATAGAAAATGTGAATTTCATTTTTTTATCATTTCCCCCAGTGAGGTCGTCACAACCTTGTCAAATTCAACTCTTTATAAAGTTAAAGTAATTTTCCTGTCAAAAACACCTCGATTTCTTTCGATTGTTTTTACATCCTTCCTGTTGACAATATAAACATCCTTGACCTTTGCAAAAAAACAAAAAAATGTCTTTGGAAATCTCATATTATAAAGGTTGCTAGGACGGCCTCAAAGAAATTTGAAGTTCTGTTTAGGTGGCGAGATTTTTTTTCCTTCTTCGCAGTTATTCCAATTATATTATTATACAAGGGCCTCATTGCGTTGGGTGAGAATTGTTGGGGTTTTATTCTTTTGTTATTTTAAGCAGTGATCGTAAGGGATTGAAAATTATTCGGGATCGAGATCGGGATTGGGATCGGGATTGGGATTACGATTTTTTTCGGGATCAGGGATCAGAATCGGGATTACGATTTTTTTCGGGATCAGGGATCTGGATCTGGATAGGGATTTTGAATTTTTTATTAATGCATTGGCTTTGGCTATCTACGGTCACTATATATTTACAAGAGTGGCAAACACAGATCCACACGCTGGGAAGCACCTGATAGTGGTGAAGCTGCAGTTTTTTTTTATTTTTTTTTATCACGCAATGAAAATAAAACATGTGGCATTACTGAATTATAATTACTAATCTCGCAAGCGTATTTTGTGCTGTGCAATTTGGGATACAAAGCGTCTTTATATATATATATATATATATATATATATATATATATATATATATATATATATATATATATATATATATATATATATATATATATATATATATATATATATATATATATATATATATATATATATATATATATATATATATATTCACACATTACACAGAAAGACAGAAAGCTAATTTGAAGAAGGCAAATAATTTACTATTCTTCAAATTAGCTTTCTGTCCTTCTGTGTAATGTGTGAAATATATATATATATATATATATATATATATATATATATATATATATATATATATATATATATATATATATATATATATATATATATATATAATATATATATATATATATATATTTATATATTCATTCACACATTACACAGAAGGACAGAAAGCTAATTTGAAGAAGGCAAATAATTTACTATTTGAAATTTGAATAAAATACAATAATGTATATCTTAAACTTACATTATGCACTCCTACTGATCAAAAATAACAACTAAAAAATAATTAATAAGGAACTTCGAAACAGTAAAAGTGTAGAACAGAACCACCAAACATTACAGCTATAGAAATTGGTAAACTGACACAGATTTTTCGTTTTGTCTGAGCCTTCGCCGAAACACTGACATGATTTCTCGTCCAATGGTGTCAGATCTAGAGGATAAAAAGATGGTTTTCTGTTTCACGCATGTGCTCGTGTTTGGCAATTTTGATACCCTGACAATAAAATCGGAAATGTTGGGTGCTGGTTGCACTTATCATTGAAATTTTATGAATATTCTTTGAAATATTTTATCCAAATTTCTTTCGTCATAAAATAATCGGGATATTGGGATCAGAATAATGGGATTTTTCGGGATCCCGAGCTTTCGGGATTAAAATTTTCACATCGGAATCGGGATTAAAATATCTGGATCACGTACGATCACTGATTTTACCATCACTCTCAAAGCAGGCTCTGCCCGTGAGGAGGGATGACAACAGAATTTCTACTTTTGATTTTTTTCAAGAACATTTCAGAAAATACTAGGTAGCAAAGAACATGAAATTATTTTTTCGCTATGTTTCATTATACTACTACTACTACTACTACTACTACTGCTACTACTAATGATAATATTGATATTATAATCTATATATATATATATATATATATATATATATATATATATATATATATATATATATATATATATATATATATATATATATATATATATATATATATTATATTATATATATATATATAATATATATATATATATTATATTATAATAAAAAAAAAAATATATATATATATATATATATATATATATATATATATATATATATATATATATATATATATATATATATATATATATATATATATATATATATATATATATATATATATTTATATATATATATATATATATATACATTCTTTTGAGACTCATAATAATAGACTAATTAAAAATTTTTAAATAAAAAAAATTTTTTTTTTTTTTTTAATAATATTTTAATTTTTTAAAAATATTTATTATATATATATATATATATATTATATATATATATATATATATATATATATATATTATATATATATATATATATATATATATATATATATATATAATATATATATATATTGTTCCATAAACATGCATACGTATTTTGTATGCTAATAATATACTTTGATCCTTATCATTTGAAGGTAAATTAAATATATTTATTTTGAAGAAGTAAAGTTTTGATAATGACTTAATGAAAGTGTTAGAAACGTTTTCATCAAAGTACAATTTTAGTTAATGTGTTCAAATCGTCTTTCCTGCTGAGCAATGCAAGGAACACAATTCTTGCATCGTCGAAACTCAGAGTTGTAAATGTCGATTAAAAATTAAAACATTCTTTGTTATTGCGTGTCATTCTTTTATTGTTGGTCTTGAATGTTCAAGTGTAATTGAATTGGAGACAAACTTACTGTTTTTACTTTCAAGGTATCCTTATATAAAAAAATGTTAAGTTATATCAAATGTATTAGAATGAAAATATTCATCTATCTGCAAATATCCTGATAAGATAATTCTTAATATGAATATTGGAATGTTATTATATCACAACTTGTTGAAGTGTTAAAAAAAAAACAAAGTTTAAAAAATTTTATTTTCTGCAGTTTATTGAAATTCTTTTTTTGTTAATAATAAATTATATTTAACAATCAAATTGGAAGCAAATAATAAAATTTTTTCGGAAATATGCGCTTAAAAATGTCACATAAAAAAATTAAATAAGATAAAGCAACGTTAAATAATTAAATTTAATCAAGAAATGACGAAAGGTCGGAAAAATAAAACGGTACAATAATATTTTATTTTTTATTATTATTTTTAACCACCACTCACGGGTAGGGTGGTACGGGGTTGAAACCCTGAATGTAGATATCGTGTTCCATGGAAGTACAGCAAAGAAAAAAAAAAAATAAAAGAATAAAAAAATAAAATAAATATAATATATATATATATATATATATATATATATATATATATATATATATATATATATATATATATATATATTATATATATATATATATATATATATATATTATATATATATATATATATATATATTTTTATATTTATATATATATATATATATATATATATATATATATATATATATATATATATATATATATATATATATATATATATATATATATATATATATATATATATATATATATATATATATATATATATATATATATATATATATATATATATATATATATATATATATATATATATATATATATATATATATAGAGAGAGAGAGAGAGAGAGAGAGAGAGAGAGAGAGAGAGAGAGAGAGAGAGAGAGAGAGAGAGAGAGAGAGAGAGAGAGAGAGAGAGCAGCTTCTAAAATCTAATAAGAGGTACTTTTCTTGTTTTTTTTTCATCATTTCTGTCAATAAATATAATTAGTTAGCAAATAATGTTAATTACAAATTCCACCGTTAATTGATTTTCAAAAAATTCTAAGTATTAAAAAGTAAAAAAACAATAAAACGTTAAAAAACAACTACATTCATGGGTCCATGTAACTTTCATTGTCCGATGTTTCTCTTATTTGATTTTGTCTTTTTCGTGTCGTTTTCAGGACACATTTGTCTGCTACATTGTATCCGTTTATTTATCGTAATCTTATATTTAATCTACTGTATATATTGATTTTCTAATATATTTCATCACCACAAGGCTAGGTTAGGCTAAGTTAAATTAGGGTAGTAATAATAGTAAAATTAAACTATTTATCTGCTCTAATAATATTAATTAATATTCAAAAGAAAAATTAAGCCAAACTCAGAACCATTAACACTCGAACATCGATTCAAACGAAGATTTCTATGAAATGGAACAAATCAATCTTTTTTCGGACAAATTATAAAAGGACAAACATTTAGACGACGATAGTTACAGACACTCACTAACGAATCGATTCCATATTTATTACGCATCTACTTGAAGACTGTTAGAGTGAATGGCAAAAAATGGAGATCTGGGACTGTCGGAGACGGGAATTTTGCTTATCCTTGTAATTGTGTTTCTAATGTGCAAATTTATTCAGGGTTTTAAAGAAATAAAAGAATCTCTATATATAAGTAACGCTAGAAATTCAGATGCCTGCAGATGGGTTACAGGGTTCTGTTTGAAGGAACTCTTTCCATAAATCAAATGGGCTTTCCCTCCTACCTTCCATATTCTTTATAAGCCATATTCTTGTAAAACGAAAGATGGTAGTCTTGAAATTTTATATATATATATATATATATATATATATATATATATATATATATATATATATATATATATATATATATATATATATATATATATATATATATATATATATATATATATATATATCATCTCCCAGGATGGCCTTTTTTAGTCTATCAGTCGGGCCAGAATTTTCCTCCATCGACCTTTGCCCTACGGCACCCGTCCATCCAACAGTACCTGAATCGGATTGAGTCCATGTCTTATCAGAGAGTCCTCCATCGAATCCCTCCACCTCTTTCTCGGGCTTCCCCCTCGTTCTGACAACCTCAGGCATCCACCTCCTTCTCTTCTTTGCCACCTTATTTATGGGCATCCTTTCCAGATAGAATCACTATCTCAGCCTAGCGGCATCCACCCTATCCATGTCGGGACTTACTTCCACACTCTCTCTCACCCCATCATTTCTTATTCTATCTTTTCTAGTTTTCCCCATCATAGCTCTAAACACCTTCATCTCCGCTGCTTGTATCCTCCCCTCCTCTCTTCCTGTAGTATTCCAAGTCTCCTCTCCGTACAACAGGATGGGCAGCAAGATGCTCTAATATATCTTCCATTTAACTGACAATTTGTTGATCTCTTATGATGGGCTACAAGGCTCCCACTGCCATTCCATACTGCGCCATCCTACTCGTTATCTATCTAGCGTTTCCTCCCTCTCTAGTAGACACTAATAGATACTTGTACTAGTCCACATTTTCAATCTCCTCTCCTTCTACTACCACTTATAATCTCTCCTCTTCCTCTCTACTTACGATCATAATTTTTGTCTTTCCTACATTCATTTTCAATCCACCAGCATTTGTTCATCATTGCTCCAACACGCCAGATCATCGGCGTAAGCCATTACATCTTCAAGGTCGTGCACCTTCTCTTTAACCCCTTTAATTAAATTTCCAAATAAGTTATAAATAGTATTGGCGATAAATCACTTCTTTGCTAAACTCCAATTGTTAAATCGAACCACTCCATATTTCCGTAATTCGTTCTAACATTACACTTAAAGGTCTTATACATGCTTCCAAGAGCTCTATTTAGTTTCTCATTTACTTCATAACCTCTTCTCGCTCCCACAGCTTTTCTCTAGGAACCGAGACAAACACTTTCTTTAGATCTATTAACTCGACAATGATTTCTTATTGTACCCCCACAATTTTTCCATTGTATTTCTCAAAGCGAACATCAAATCCGTCGTACTCCTATTTCCTCGGTAGCCGTGTTGCTCCTCATCAAGCTGTGGTTCTATTATCCTCCCTAACCCCCTCCCAAAAATCTCTCGTAGACCTTCGTCAGACCTCACATATTCCCGTTCCTCCCTTTCCTTTATATATCGGCATAAAAAGAAAATATTCTGTGGGATTTGAACCACAGCTAATGTCATAAACCGTATCGTGGCCACTCTGCTACTGCCGCCAAAATGAAGGATTTATCTTATACCTTCTGGGAATCTAGCCTTAGATCTCTTCCTAGCCAGGCCGATGTTTATGTATTGGGTCATTCCTGGCATTAAATTTTTGCTGAATTTTATATATATATATATATATATATATATATATATATATATATATATATATATATATATATATATATATATATATATATATATATATATATATATATATATATATATATATATATATATATATATATATATATATATATATATATATATATATATATATATATATATATATATATATATATATATATATATATATATATATATATATATATATATGTTGTTTTCGAAGATGTTATAGATATATCCAGTCAAACACCCGCAGATTCCACAAGTAACCTCCTCAATCAAGTTCGGATGAAACTTCCGGTGTTTGACAAAGTCAGTTGCAAAACATGGTTCTGTATATTACATGCCCATTTCATTTTAGTCAGTATCATTTTCAAGGAAAAAAATCTTTACTTCAAAAGCCAATCTGTTCCCTTATTCAGTAATGAGTCTCCCTAATAAGAGAATTTATTATACAAATTTTACATACTTGCAAGCATTGATTTCCGTTCTGAATGTTCAGTGCAAAGCTGAAATATTCCAACAGCTGTCCTGGATCAAACCTTTAGTCATTCTGAGCGATATGTACGCCCTCGCTGCAAGCGTAAACTGTGGTAAGCACAGACCTTCACGTAGTCAGTTGCCTGTGAACTCAAGTCGTATTAATTTTGGGCCCTCTCGGAGTTCGCCACTTTTCAGATACTCAACTGCCACAAGTGTGACGCTTCCATATTTGCTAGTGAGCCAGAACGAGTATTCTGGATCAGATAAAAGAGGCCTAAACAACCTATCATCCTCTCGCTCGGCTTCCCCAACTTCACCTTTCCGCTCGTCGCCTCACCTCGTATTACTAATGTGTCATGAAAACTAGGCAGAAGTGTCAAGGAGAGCGATGTCCTTAGCACCTACTTTTTACCATTTCATCAAAATAGCTAAATAACTTCAAAACGTTATTATACTGTTATAGTTTTCAAAGTGGTTCTCGTTATTATATTGTTAGAGCACGAGCGAATTTAGTGTTCTTAAAAAATTACTAATATATATAATATATATATATATATATATATATATATATATATATATATATATATATATATATATATATATATATATATATATATATATATATATATATATATATATATAATATATATATATATAACTATATATATATATATATATATATATATA
>SEYY01010396.1:17500-20783 GCA_009176605.1 Armadillidium nasatum
CCGGCTTGTCCTGATGAACGGTCTATTTTTTTTTAAATTATTTTCTGCAACATTCGCGATCTGCATTCTAATTTCCACTTTGTTGAACATCACCTCTCTTCTTCTACACATCACCTCTTATTCTTGACCGAAACTCAGATGTTTGAGCGTTCTGATAGCAAACCTTATTCTGTTTCCTCCTACTGTCTCTATCCTCAATTTTCAGCCAAAGGCGGTTGTTGTGCATACGAGCGCAACGATGTCGTTTGTTCTCGTGTCACTAATTTGAAGTCTTCCGAATTTTTACCATATGGTTTAGGCTCTCTTGCCATTCTAAGACTAAATTCATTTGTTCTGTTTATTTATCTCCTAATTCTACTGACTATCCTAAATTCTTCGACTATTTAAACTCCATAATAGAGCACATTCTCTCTTCTTCTCCTTTCTCTGAAATCATCATATTAGGTGATTTCAATGTTCACCACAGCCAATGTCTTTCTTCTAGTTCTCATGATACAGCTGGTGAACGTGCCTTTCATTTCGCTATCCAAAACGACCTTGAGCAGTTGGTGCAGCTCCCTACTCGTATCCCTGATCGAATTGGAGATGAACCCAACATTCTAGACCTTTTCCTAACTTCTAATCCTTCTCCTTATACTGTTAAACTCTTTCCTCCTTTAGATTCCTCCGATCACCTTCTAATCTCTGCATCCTCTTCTATCTCTTCAAGTCTTCCGCAGGAAAGACCCCCTTCTATTGAAAGGAAACGTTTGTGGCACTTCGGTGGCGCAAGCTGGTCGGACTTGCAGTCGTACTTCTTCGATTTCCCGTGGAATGATTATTGCTTCCGTGGGAGGGATCTCTCTGAGTGTGCAGAAAGCATTACCTTCTACTAAACCTAACAAACCTTGGTTTAACTCTACTTGTTCTCGCTCTATCCGCCGCAGGGATGTTGCCTTCAGGGATTACCGTCGTTTTCAAACTCCAGAAACTCACGCTACTTATATTTCATCCCGGAATCGTGCAAAATCTATCATTCGCAACACTAAAAGCTCATTTTTTTTTTTTTTTTTTTTTTTTTTTTTTTTTTTTTTTTTTTTTTTTTTTTTTTTTTTTTCTCCGTAGAAAATGCAATAACCTTTCTGGTTCCTCTTTTTCACGTTCTTTCTGGCATTTTGCAAAAAATGTCAACTCTAACTTTGCTACTTCCTCTTTCTATCCTTTAATATCTTCCGACGGCACAACTGCTGTTTTACCTTGAACACTTCGCTCATAATTTTGCATCTAATTCAACCTTAGACGATTCAGGAGCTATTCCTCCTCCTTCAGCCCCCTCTAACTTAATTATGCCTAAAATTAGATCTCTTCTAAAGATGTCATTTCTGCTCTTTCTGAGCTTAATTCTAAGAAGGCGTATGGTCCCGATAGTATTCCTCCTGTGGTTCTAAAAAGTTGTGCTTCCGAACTTGCACCCTGCCTCGGTAAACTATTTCGTCTTTGTCTCACAACTTCAACCTTCCTTTCTTGCTGGAAACGTGCGCTCATTCAGCCTGTGCCGAAGAAGGGGGACCCCTCTCAACCCTCCAACTACCGTCCTATTTCTTTGACCTCTGTTCTCTCTAAAGTTTTCGAATCTATCCTTAACAGGAAGATTTGGAAACATCTCAATTCTTCTAATCTTATCTCAGATCGCCAGTATGGCTTTCGTAAGAAACGCTCTACTGGTGATCTTCTTTCCCTTCTCTCTGACTCTTGGTCCTCCGCTCTTCGGCATTTCGGTGAATCTTTTGCTGTGGCGCTGGACATTTCGAAAGCCTTCGATGGTCTGGCACAAAGCTTTGATTTCTAAACTTCCCTCTTTCGGTATCTATCCTTCTCTCTGTGATCTTCTGTCTAATTTCCTTTCCGGTCGTTCTATAGCAGCTGTGGTAGACGGCCAACGTTCTTCCTTTAAACCTATTAACAGTGGTGAATCTTTTGCTGTGGTGCTGGACATTTCGAAAGCCTTCGATAGTCTGGCGCAAAGTTTTGATTTCTAAACTTCCCTCTTTCGGTATCTATCGTTCTCTCTGTGATCTTCTCTCTAATTTCCTTTCCGGTCGTTCTATAGCAGCTGTTGTAGACGGCCAACGTTCTTCCTTTAAACCTATTAACAGTGGTGTTCCTCAGGGTTCTGTCCTATCCCCAACAATTTTTCTACTTTTCATTAATGACCTTCTCTCTATTACCTCATATCCTAACCACTCCTATGCTGATGATTCCACCCTGCATTACTACTTCCAGTTTGGAAAACGTCTCCCACAAAATAGCAGTTGATAGACTCGAGAAGGGTAGCCATGGAGCAACTGACATCTGATCTTTCTCTTATTTCAAATTGGGGCAGAGAAAACATAGTTGTTTTCAATGCCTCAAAAACTCAATTTCTTCATCTCTACACTCGACACAATCTTCCACACAATTATGATATCTATTTCGAAAACACATAACTCAAGCCTTCATTTGTTCTTAATATTCTTGGTGTTTCTTTTTCTCGTGATCTTTCTTGGAAAGATCACATTACTTCTCTTTCTAAACAAGCTTGTAAGAGGATGGGTGTTCTGAGTCTCTTTCAGAATTACTTCACGCCACCCCAGTTACTTGCTCTGTATAGGGGTGTTGTTCGCCCCTGTATGGAGTATGCTTCGCACATCTGGGGTGGTTCTACACATACAGTTCTCCTTGAGAAGGTGGAGTCTAGGTCATTTCGTCTCATCAACTCTCCTGCTCTTACTAACTCTCTTCAATCTTTTTCTGCCCGTCGAATTGTTGCGTCACTCTTTCTTTACTATCGCTATTACAACAGACACTGCTCTTCTGAACTCTCTCGTCGCATACCTCCTCCATTGAGAGGAGCTCGTACAACACGCCTTTCTACACAGTCTCATCCTTTCTCTGTCCAACTCTCCGACCCCAGACTTAACCGCTATGCTCAATCTTACATATACTCAACTGGTAAAGTTTGGAACACACTCCCTTTATCTGTTTTCCCAACTTCCTTTGACTGCATACTTTCAAACGCCGTGTATCTGGACACATCGGCCACCATCGACCAGGATAGATCTTTCCCAATTCCGGTGGAATTTGGGAGGCCTCTGGCCTTTGCCCACCGGAGGATATATATATATATATATATATATATATATATATATATATATATATATATATATATATATATATATATATATATATTATATATATATATATATATATATATATATATATATATATATATATATATATAGCTTTTTTTTTTTTTTACCTTCTC
>SEYY01010397.1:0-2500 GCA_009176605.1 Armadillidium nasatum
GCCTTGGATATGTCAAGCGCTACCACACAAAACTCCCCAAAGTCTCTAAGGGCAGAAGACCATAGAGACATGGAATACCTGAGAAGAGAAGGAGTAGGAGGAGGGATGCCATAATCGAGCAGGGTGGAATTAGATGAAAAAAGGAGACCGAAAATATTAGGCTTTTCAGAGGGAGTATTAGCTACATAACCATCAGAGCGAATAAGAGGAGGAAAGGGAGATTTACAGAAGTTTTTAGACATATTTTTGACTGCTGGAAATTTTTATTAGCAGGAGATCCATGGAGGTCAGCGCAATTCCTTTTTGTGAAAGTACGCTTAGTACATCTAAGAACATCGCTGCAACGATTCCGAGCTGAATGAAAATTAGCAAGTAACAGGAGAAGGAAAGCTTTTCCATTCATGATAAGTAGAAGAAAAAGATTTAGTTGAAGATGGAATAGCTTCTCATTCCATCAGATTTTACGACTCCCACCTTTCGGCGAGCCGAGGCATCTTCGGTGTCAAATAAGAATAGTTGGGAAGAAGCGACGCAGTGCCCCCATTAGCCCGATCAAGTGCCAGAATGTGCGTTTAGGGCAGGTTGAGCTGTTAGAGAAAGTGTTATATTTTAGAGCATAGATTATTATCAGGTTACCATAGGAGGGAAAGTGGTTATTTATATCTAGAAGGATAGTATGAAGATAAATCAAGTGTATTTAAAATGGTTAGGACGATCTAATGTGTGGGGGTCCTATAATCAACTCCCACCTGGTTAATCAAGTATAGAGGACCCAACTACTCAGGTGGTATACGTTAAATTCCCCTAAATAAAGACTTCAAATAATTGTGAGAAGTAGCAAGATATTGCAAAGAATTGCAAAATCTGTTCAGGAGCAGTAGTAATAATATATATATATATATAATATATATATATATATATATATATAATATTATATATTATAAATATATATATATAATATATAATATATATATACGTGTGTGTGTATGGGTGTGTGCTAAATGGATGAAGCCGTTTTAACTTATCAACAAATGGACTTCGACCTTAGACAAATGGATATTAAAAGCACTGCACCTTAAAAAGCGAAAAAAAAATCATATTTCATTAACTAGATTAACACTGCAACTTTTATTATTTAGGTCACACACATACCCATCCACAAACACATTTTAATATATTTATATATATAATATATATATATATATATAATATATAACTATATATATATATATATACATATATGTAGAGCAGACTTCCTCACTCTACACAAAATAATAATTTTGAGGGAATTGGAACAATTCTCCGTGCTTGTTTATTTGCACCGACGCAAGCGGATTTTTTTACGTTTAACTAGCCGCTTTGGTGAACTCGGTACATCTTTTGTATTTCGCTACCACTAAGTGGTTTATTGTGTTAATCACCTCCATCAATGGTCATTAGACATTCCTGTTTTATGCAAGTATCACTGATATTGTATCACAAGCATATCTTATTTTCACCACAGGTTTTTTTTGCAAATTTATGCAGTTGCCATTTTATTTTTTTATTTTGTGAGATTTTTGTCCATTCCAAAGATTTTAGTTACATGTTGTTTACAACCGTCTCTCTTATCTGCAAAGTGTCCTCAGAATATCCTGACTACTTCACAGAAGGTACTTCTTGAACTCCCATAAACTGCAGTATAATTCTCAGCAATAGAATTCTTCTTCCTTCTATGGCAAGCCAGGCTGACAACTTGTTAGGTAAAGTCACGGTATAATCAATGGTAAGTGATATTTTAACACTTTCATTATTATTATATTTAATATATTTGTTTTATAATTAATAATTTAATAAAAAAAAAAAAAATATTATTTATTATTATAAATTTTTTATTATGATATTATTATTAATTATATTATATATCCAAAAGTCATGCTCCAATTTTTATATTTAATATTGTATTCTGCCATTGAGGATGACACAATGCTGGTTCTTGGTGTGTGTGGTAGTCCCGGATGTGTATGTGACATTCGGGGATGTATTTTATTTTTTTTGCCTATTTGCAGATAAGGTTCTGCTTGTAATTATTGTTTGTATTTTGAATCAAATTTATTTGTTAAATAAAGAACAAAACACCTTCCTCTCTTTACTTCCTCTTACTTTGGCCAGGATGGGTGGAACAAATATTATATATATATATACTAATTATATTATATAAATATTATATAATATATATAATATATATAATATATATATATGTATTTATTTCTATAACCATCTCATCATCCTGAAGATGCAAAACAGTTGGCTTAAAGTAGAACCTTTATGAATATGGATTTATTTTTATTTTTACCTCTGGTAAGAAATGTCATAAGACTTCAAAATGATCTACAATTCGCATTATATATATTAATTACCTATATATAATATCATAATATAATATATATATTACCATATTTAATATAATATATATTATATATATATATATATATATATTATATATTATATAATATATATA
>SEYY01010397.1:7500-15519 GCA_009176605.1 Armadillidium nasatum
TTGTTTGTTAGAAAATATTTTTCCGATTTTACATAAAATAGAAGATAAACAAAGCCTCGAATGAAGTGTTTTCTGGCATCAACGTGAGAATATAAATTCTGTCGATGATAATGGAATTTGTTGCATACTTATATAAAGCAAATGCATTACGTTTTGCTCGCAAATAATAATCATAAATAGAAAATGACAATATATACAAATGCTTTGGCATATATATATATATATATATATATATATATATATATATATATATATATATATATATATATATATATATATATATATATATATATATATATATATATATATATATATATATATATATATATATATATATTATATATATATATATATATATATATATATATATATATATATATATATATATATATATATATATATATATATATATATATATATATATATATATATATATATATATATATATATATAATATATATATATATATATATATATATATATATATATATATATATATATATATATATATATATATATATATATATATATATATATATATATATATATGTGTGTGTGTGTGTGTGTGTGTGTGTGTGTGTCTAATGTCAGGTGTGAAAAATGTTTCATTTCAGCCATTGGTGATTCAAAGGTATATTACACTTCTTTCACTGTTACATATTGAATTAAACCTCTTGAAAACTTAAGTTAAGGCACTCGGTGTAGATAGGTAAGCATAAGTTCCTTTCCCAGAAATTCTGTAAACTAATTGATGGAAAAATAAAGAAAATCATATATGTTTTTTCTCAAATACGAAGTCTTATGAAAGATGAACATTTTAGGACACCTTTGGAATGGGCAGATAAAATACCTTGAATCTCATTCAAGTCATCTTAGCAAAATTTCATTAGAAACAACAAAACTTTAAATGCGTATGAATTCCTAAAAAACACGCTGAGAACGTATAAAACATTGGGTTATAATATGTTCCTAAATATTAATTTACTCCATTCCCAATTTGACCTTTCCCTGAAAACTTCGGAGATATTAGTTACGAACATGGTTATCGTTTCCAATGGATTCCAGATCTTGAGAAACATTACCACAACAAGGGGAGTCCACCAATGCTGAATGATTTCTGCTGATCGGTTAATAAGAGAAACTACACGTTAGATTATTAGAGACAGACCAAGAGGAAACAAACAGTATATGGTCAGTTTGATCATTCCAATACATATATGAAGAAAGATATTTTTTAGTCCATTTTTAATTAATTTAATTATTATCACTATCTTGAAAACGCGAACCAATTCAACAATTTAAAAGTCATTTTCGAATTCAGTAGGCAAAAGCATATCAGAGATTGGTGTTTTTTTTTTTTTTTTTTTTTTTTTTTTTTTTTTTTTTTTTTAGGAATAAATAAAATATTTGTTGTCCAGTGCCTTTATTATTATTATATTATTATTATTATTATTATTATTATTATTATTATTATTATTATTATTATTATTATTATTATTATTATTATATTATTATCATTATTATTATAATTGTTAATATTATTATTATTATTATTATTATTATTATTATTATTATTTTTATTATTATTATTATTATTATTATTATTATTATTATTATTATTATTATTATTATTATTATTATTATTATTATTATTATTATTATTATTATTGCTATTATTATAATTAGTAGTAGTAGCAGTAGTAGTAGTAATTGCAGCAATAGTGTTTTTCATTATGAAAAATATAATTACCAAAGTTTTTGGTTATTAAACTATGGGTTAAATGAAACTCAAAAGCAAAAAGTAATGGAAAACCTTGGCCTTTTTTTCACATATTGGTAATTTTTATAAGTTTATTCATAGAGAAAGAGAGAGAGAGAGAGAGAGAGAGAGAGAGAGAGAGAGAGAGAGAGAGAGAGAGAGAGAGAGAGAGAGAGAGAGAGAGAGAGAGAGAGAGAGAGAGAGAGAGAGAGAGAGAGAGAGAGAGAGAGAGAGAGAGAGAGAGAGAGAGAGAGAGAGAGAGAGAGAGAGAGAGAGAGAGAGAGAGAGAGAGAGAGAATTCATAAAGAACTGGTAGCGTACGAAATTCTAAACTAAACGTATTGAACAAATTTTGAGAAAGTAATAATTATCTTTAGAGGATAAAAAAGATTAACTATAAGTGGAAAAAAATATATAAAGAACTTAAAAATCTCTTAAAATATTTTATGAGAAAAATTTAATATAATTTAATCTAAGATTGTCTCAGAGGAAATGGAATTTAATAAAATCCAGAAATACAAAATTTATTATACGTATAACAATGCGAAATAGAAAGATATAATTCAAAACATTTTGAAGAATTTAATTATATAACTTTCTTTGCAAATTAAGAACCGTGAATGAAAATGTAATATAAAAAAGTAGTAAAAATAACTTTTCGAAGGGCATTGTCTTCTTAAATGAAAATATGTTTGGAATTGAAAATCTTAAAGCGAGAAGATTTGACAAAATTCCTTTAAAATATATAAATTGAATTGAATTTAAAAATATACGATAGAGGAAAAGAAGTTCCATAATAGGCGATGGAAATAAGATATTTAAATTTTGAAATATATGATAACGGAGTTAAATAACAATAAAATTGCTAAAAATTTGATATTAAGAATTTTTTTTAAAACAAAGCATTATTATTATTATTATTATTATTATTATTATTATTATTATTATTATTATTATTATTATTATTATTATTATTATTTATTATTATTATTATTATTATTATTATTATTTTTACTACATATGCGGAGATTTTCCTATAATTCTAGCGACTTCACACATTAACAATAATGCTGTACTATTTTCTAGTATTACTACTGGATATGATATTTATTATAATTTAATTACAATTATTATTATCATTATTTATTATTATTATTACTATTGTTATTGTTCTTGTTGTCGTAACTATTATTATTATAACTAGCTACTATTATAACTATTATTAATTATTTATTATTATTATTATTTTATTATTATAATTATATTGATTTATATTATTATTAATTATATTATAATTATTATATATATTATTTTTATTATTATTATTATATTATTATTATATATTATTATTATTATATATATTATTATTTTATTATTATATTATTATTATTATATTTTATTTATTATTATTATTATTATTATTATTATTATTATTATTATTATTATTATTATTATTATTATTATTATTATTATTATTATTATTATTATTATTTATTATTATTAGCAATGTGTAGGGAGGATGCCGTAAGGACCAATTCAACATAGAATAGATAAAGATATCTTAAGACTTAGAAAAGGAAATATAAAAGAATGAAAGACATAGATTTATAAGACAAATTTAAATTAAATAATAAAATGAATATTTTAATAACTCTTAGAAATCACAGCACCTGTCGACTTTTTTTGAAACGTGACATTATTATTATTATTATTATTATTATTATTATTATTATTATTATTATTATTATTATTATTATTATTATTATTATTATTATTATTATTATTATTATTATTATTATTATTATTATTATTATTATTATTATTATTATTATTATTATTATTATTATTATTATTATTATTATTATTATTATTATTATTATTATTATTATACATTATTATTATTATCATTACCTTTTCATTATACATTCCGAATGATTTTTTCTTTTGTTTCATTGGGAGGAGAATTGTAGCAGATAAACTGCTACAATTCTCCTCCCAATGAAATAATTTTGTTTATAAAAAGTTCACCTTTCCTTTATGTACATTGTTATATATTCTTCATTTTAAAGGAGTTTTGTTTTTCTCCTTTGTAATTATTGATGCCATACCCTAAGCTCTTTGGAGAAGCCAGATAGCTCCACAAAATCTTGGTCATGTCAGTCGTATTCTAGGGGCACTTTTTTTATAACGGTTTAGAGGCCATTGCTTCTTGATGTGTGTCCGTGTAAGTTTTGTTTTATTAAAGCGTACATTTTATTGTGCAAATGTACACTTTTTTAATTTCTTGTGCATTATTAGTTTTGTCTCCTTTTTTTTATGCAGCACAGAATTTTAATTATATTTCTTTAATTAATTACTTTTTTATTTTCGTGTTAAGTATATGTGTATGCCTATCTTTTTCTTCATATTTGCTTATATTGGAGAGGCAGAAATTGTTTGTAAGTATAACCCTTTGTTTTGCTGTTATACATACACATTTACTCTTGTTGCTATTAACAAACATTGCTCCTATCTGTCTACATTTGAGTAGAAAGGCCGAATAAATATTTCTTTATATTTTTTAGACAATTGTAAAAACATCAGAAAACATCTTTGCTTTGTTTCCATCTAGATCTCTCAAGTCTTCCTTTTATCTAAAAGATCTTAAAACAAAGATCTATATATTTTCGTGTACTTTGTGATCATTACTTTGTCAGAAACAGAGTAGGTAGAGGTGTATATAACATTATAAAAAATATAATATATTGTATATAACATTGTATTTAACATTACAGAATATATAATATACTGTATTCATTGTATTTAACATTATACAGAAAATATAATATATTGTATATAACATTGTATTCAACATTACAGAAAATATAATATATTGAATGTACATTGTATTCAGCATTATAGAAAATATAATATATTGTATATAACATAGTATTCAACATTACAGAAAATATAATATATTGTATATACATTATATTCAACATTACAGAAAATATAATATATTGTATTAACAGAAAATATAATATATTGTATATAACATAGTATTCAACATTACAGAAAATATAATTTATTGTATATACTTTGTATTCAACATTATTGAAAATATAATATATTGTATATAACATTGAATTTAACATTACAGAAAATATAATTTATTGTATATAATATTGTATTTACCATTACAGGAAATGTAATATATTGTATATAACATTGTATTTAACATTACAGAAAATATATATTGTATATAAACCGTAAATCGTCTTGTAAATATATCTATTATTCGTAAAACAATATTATTTGGAGTTTTTTATTCTTATTTATTGCAAGACAGTTTCACTTACAGTTAACATAGGAACATAGGAACATAGGAAAATAGAGACAGTTAGAAGCCACAAAGGCCTATCGAACTGTCCCAGTCCAAAACAAATAATAACAATACTAATACATGCACGAAAGACTAGGTCTATCCCATCCCAGTTATCAGTTCATTCATGCATAGTCATGCATAGATAAAAGAAAAACTAAACCCCATTACACATGCAATACTCAATGAACCATCACCCACTACAAAAACTGCCGTTAGGCTTAGTCATAGGTTGATCAGGGCTTAGTCAGATATTCTTATAAATACCCAAACCATCCATATATCTATCTAGAAATTTGAAGAGAATCACAGTCAACAATAGCTTCCAAAAATTAACAACTCTATTACTGAAACAGTATTTTCTTAGATCGAGATGGCATGGCTTCTTTTTAATTTTCTTATTATGTCCTCTAGTTACTCTTCCATGGTCCACTATGAAGTATTTTTCAATCTCTGTATTACTGTCAGATGCAAATATTTTGTATCATATCCCCTCTGAGAAATCTCCTTTCAACTGAGAACATTCCTAACTCCTTCAACCTCTCTTCATAGCTCTTATTTTCAAAGCCAGAAATCATCCTTGTTGCTCTCTCTCTCAGCATTTATGTCTCTTAAATGAGGAGCCCAAACTTCTCTAATGCTGGCCATAGCTATTACATAGTGTAAAAACGGATGTGAAAATGTATTCAATACCTCTGAATAAAATTGGAGGATTACAGGATTAGAGCTATATAGAAAAAAGGGGGGAGGAGGTTACTATATTCTCTTTATTCTCAATATTTTCCTCTAAAGTGAAAGAAAGAGAGACAGAAAGAGAAAAGAAGAGAGAAAGTGACAGAAAGAGAGACAGGGAGAGAACAAGAGATAGAGAAAGAGAAAGAGAGAGACAGAAAGAGAGAGACAGAAAGAGAATATGAGAGAGTGACAGAAAGAGAAGAGGAGAGAGAGGTAGTGAGAGAGAGAGAGAGAGAGTTACCAAAACTCTGTTAGTGAATTCTAAAGGGGATAGGAAACTATTTTATAAAATATTAATAAAAAAAATAAGTTTAAAATTGTATTTCTTTATGCATTACTTATTTTATTCACTAAATGTTTGTCTCTAAAAATTTTCAAGAATGTCTGATATGCATAATTAGTAATAGTAATAATTATAATAATAATAATAATAATAATAATAATAATAATAATAATAATAATAATAATAATAATAATAATAATAATAATAATAAAAATAATAATATTATAATTATAATAATAATAATAATAATAATAATAATAATAATAATAATAATAATAATAATAATAATAATAATAATAATAATAATAATAATAATAATAATAATAATAATTAATATAATTAATAAATAATAATAATAAAAATATAAGTAATAAATAAAAAAAAATTAAAATGTTATTTTTCAATTTTCCACATTTAATTTTTGATTTGATATTTCATTTATGAAGCTAAGAAGTAAATTTCAATTTTCATTTATTAAAAAAATGATTAAAGGATAATAAAATATTTAAAATAAAAATCTGAGAGAATTATAATTAACTCCTTTCTCAGAAGAATTTTTTTTTTTTTTTTTCTTTCTTTTTTTTTTTTTAAAGATTTAAAAAAAAAAAAAATTCATATCTTACGGGCCATATTTCCCATTTCGATTTTTTGGTAGTATATATAGGATCCATTCGAAATGCCCTCAAGCACGTGAATCAATCACTCTACCGTTTGTGCCACACGGTAGACGGCAAATATGTATACATCTTTGCAATGTTATTAAATATTCATTATTTAAAAATATAATAATAATAATAATAATAATAATAATAAAAAAAAAAAAAAAAAAAATATATAATAATAATAATTAAAATATATATATATTATAATAATAATAATAATTAATATAATAATAATAATAATTATATAATAATAATAATAATAATAATAATAATAATAATAATATATTATAATAATGTTATTATAGTTATATTATTATTATTATTATTATTATTATTATTATTATTATTATTATTATTATATTATTATTATTATTATTATTATTATTACTGTATGCATAGTTTCATACCTAATTTTTCCTATTTGTGAAAGTCTTATTTAATTTTCCGTGTTCTTTCGATCTGCTCTCATCATCATTGCTGAAATTCCATTTCTTTAACTCTTTTTTCGCGTTCATTGTGAAATAAATGTCTGTCCTGTTTATTTTTCAATTTCTTTTATTCAATTTATGATCTTTTAGAGTTTTTATCTTTAAAAAAAATTTCTTATAATATCCATTTCATATATCTTCACAGAGATCTTCCTTTATCTCATTTTAGATTTTGATATGAATTATCTTTAAATTAATTATCCTTTAAATTAGGCACCTCTTTCTCCTTGTAGAGGGTGTTGTCAGGGGAATTTTTCCTACCTCCAATTGAGAGAGAAAGAGAGAGCTCTCCTCTACTCTTTCTGTCTGTCTATCAGTCTGTCCGTCTGTCTGTATCTCTGTCTATCTGTCTGTCTGCTGTCTGTATCTCTGTCTGTCGGTCTGTCTGTCCGTCTGTCTGTCTCTCTCTCTCATGAACCTTGTAAAGAATGAGGACAGTCTCATTATCTGAAAACTTGTAAGACCATTTATAAAGTCTTCTTTCATCGCCATTGTAGTAACTATGTTTTAATTTAAGGATTATTTGAAACTCTTACTCAGAGCGGAAACTACTTCACACAAGCACAAAAACACACAAACACACCTTCACACGCAAACACACAAACCAGATTTATATAATATATATATATATATATATATATATATATATATATATATATATATATATATATATATATATAATATAATATATATATATATATATATATTATATATATATTATATATAATATA
>SEYY01010398.1:0-2500 GCA_009176605.1 Armadillidium nasatum
TTCTCTCCAACTGCTCACCCTGCCCTAAGCGTATCTTTGGCACTTTGATCGGGTGACTGGGGGGGCTTTGCGTTGCTTCTAGCTAACTATTCCTGGAGTGACTACTTCTCTCTGAAGACGCTTCGGTCTCTGCCATAAAGGTGGGGGCCGAATCGTTGATGGATGAGCAGGTTCATTCTTCTTCAACAAATCCTTCTCCTCAAAATCCATGGTTCGATCGCTTGTTCTCGTGCCATTCAGGCTAGAGACATGCGTATCGACAGTGGAAAAATTCTCTTCTCCTATCACTCTAGCTAATTTCATTCAGATCGGAATCGTTACAGGGATATTCTTCGACGAGCAAAGCAGACTTTCACCAAACGAAGGTGTGCTGAGCTCCTTAATCTTACTGAAAATCTTTCTGGCCTCTTGCCAAAAATCTAACAATTTTCTGTAAATCTTCCTTTCCCCTCTATGCTCTGATGGCCTGTTGCTAACTCCAACTGAAAAGGCTCTCTTCGGCCTCCCTATCTCGCTAATTCTACCCGGACGACTCCGGCAATCCTCCTCCTACTTCTCCTCACAGAGTCCAGCCTTTGCTGTAATTTCATTTGACCAGGTGCATGGGCTTCTGAAGTCTATGAACGTTAGGAAGGCAAGCGGCCCGGATGGCATTCTTCCCCGAGTTTTAAGGGAGTGTGCCTCTGAGCTGGCTCCGTCCGTTCACTTTCTCTCTAGCCTCAATACTAGTACTTTCCCTCAGTGTTGAAGCGCGCATTAGTCCAACCTATTCCGAAGAAAGTAGCGCTCTGATCCTTCCAACTATCGCCCTATAGCTCTCACTGTATTCGTCTAAGATTTGAAACCCTTCTTAACTCTCACTTCTTAGATCATCGGGAATCTCATTCCCTTTTTCTGATCATCAGTATGGCTTTCGTCGTTGAGGTCTACTGGTGACATACTTTCCTATCTCACAGATCTATGGTCTTCTGCCCTTAGGACCATGGGAGACTTGCGTGGGCGCTTGACATATTCTAAGGCGTTTGACCGGTATGGCATGCGTCACTGCTTTCCAAGCTCCCTCCTTTGGGTTCCTCCTTCTCTTTGCTTACTTATGTCTAGTTTTTTTTTCTAATCGTTCCATTTCGGCTGTTGTTGATGGAGCGACTTCTTCTTCCTTTCCTGTCAATAGTGGTGTTCCTCAGGGTTCTGTCTTGTCTCCTACTCTATTCTTACTTTTCATTAATGATCTTCTCAGCTGTTCATTTACCCATCATCATATGCCGATGACTCAACCCTCCATTCTTCTACTCATTTCAAATCTGCTCCTTCCTTTGCATCTAGAGTTGCTTCTCGTCTAAATCTTTCCGATTCCATTCTTGCAGATCTGGATTGAATTTCCCAGTGGGGTCGTCTCAACCTTGTGAAATTCAACTCTTTAAAAACTCAACTTCTAGAAATCTCTCTTCAAAGACACCTCCTAACTTTTCTATTTCTTTCGATGGTTCTCCCGTCTCTCCTGTTGACAATATAAACATCCTTGGCCTTCACATAAACAAAAAAATGTCTTGGAAACCTCATATCACAATGGTTGCTAGGGCGGCCTCAAAGAAGCTGGGAGTTCTGTTTAGACTGCGAGAATTTTTTTTTTCCTCGCAGTTACTCCAATTATACAATCTTCCGCCCTTGTATGGAGTACTGCTCTCATATCTGGGTGGCTCAGGTTTCACTCGTCTTTTGGATAGGGTTGAGTCAAAGGCTAAAAGACTTATAAACTGTCCCGCTCTTTCTAATTCTCTCGATTCTTTATCTTTGCGACGTGAATTTGGGGCCTTGTCACTTTTCTATAGGTACTACAGTGGCAAATGCTCGAGGGAACTATCCACCCGTGTACCTCCACCTTTACGCGTCCTCGCAGCACAAGGGGTGCAATGTCCGCGCATCAAATTTTGCGTGGACATAGGCAACTCCAGGCTTGTCCGCTGTGTTGCCTGTTTCTTTCCTGCACCTCTGTCTTGTGAAACTCTCTTCCATCTTCTGTATTCCTCTGCATTTAATCTCAATTCTTTAAAGCCCGCGTCTGCGCCCACCTGAGAAATTTGCGTTAGGTGGGTACTGTAGGGGTGGTTTTTTTTTCTGGATTTTGTACTCTATTTACCTTCATTTTTATTCTTTTAACACCCCCTCCTTGAATAGGGCTTTGCCCGTGAGTGGTGGTGAGTGTAAAAAAAAAAAAAAAATATATATTATATATATATATATATATATATATATATATATATTATATATATATATATATATATATATATATATATATATATATATATATATATATATATATATTATATATTATATTGCCCTATTCGAGGAGAGAAACTTTTATAGATAGCATATACTTAAGTTCGCCAAGCGGAATAGAACCGGCGCTTAAGACACCTGAGTTAGTTGACAGAAAAAAAAAAAAAAAATATATATATATATATATATATATTATATATATATATATATATATTATATATAT
>SEYY01010398.1:7500-24245 GCA_009176605.1 Armadillidium nasatum
TATCAGATGTTTATTTAAATATATACAAAAAATGAATATAAATAATATAATAAATAATTTAATAAATATTTATATACAAAATAATATAAAATAATCTATAAAAAATAACTGTTAAGGAGTCAAAAAATATTTACAACTAAATACTATAGTAGTAAATAAAACTAATTTTTACCTTATAGTAGAAACTAAGTTTTAGTTAAAGAATCTGTCTTATTTGTTTAAAAAACAAACTCTTAATATATTCGCAATGAAAATTTTATTTACAGGTTACTTCACTAATTCTAGTGAGGATTTTTTAATAAGTAGATTTATTTTATCTACAAAAAAGTCAATAAATAAATAATATTGAAAAAATAACTCAATGTTACCTAACAATTTATGTTTTAAATGTTTCTAATAAACAAAAAATAAAAAAATCTTAACTCTGTAATCACAACTGTGATTGATACCATTTTTACACACAGAAGAAGGTGTTTTAAATTTCACCAAGGATAAGAAAGTAGTGGATAAATATTACTTGTAAAGCTTGAAATCCCCTAACTTGGTTGTTGATAACCCCACATCTGAAAAAAAAAATAAAGTAAGATGATGATTTAGTTTGACTTTGGTTAAACGTATTAAATTCCAAAATTTGCGAAAAAACACAATAGATTGGAGATTACCCCAAATCGTAGACAGGAAAAGTCGTCGACAGGTCAAATCGTCGACAAGCCAAAAACAAAATTTTGCCTCGCGTCTAAAACGTAAACAACTTTTTTGTTAATGTCATTGGGTCGACAAAATTTTTTTACATGTCGCCCAAATCGTAGACATTTATTACAAGTCGGCCAAATCGTAGACACCATAGATCGATTACTTTGTTAAAAATTTAAAAATATCGATTTATCGATTAATATCGATAAAATTTAAAAATATCGAAAAACGATTATTTTTTTTTTATTAAAAAAATATTGATATGTATCCAAAATTTTATCAATTTAAATTTTTTTTTTTTTGGGGGGGGGGAAATACTCCAAATCGTCGACAGGAAAAGTAGTCTACAGGTCAAAGGGCTGACACGTCATTAACAAAATTTTCTCACTTGTCCAAAACGTCGAAAACTTTTTTTGGTAAGGTCAAAGAGCTGACATCTTTTTTTATAACTCCTCCAAATAGCCGACACTATAAATCGATATCGATTAATCGAAAATATATATCATCACCACTCACGGGTCGGGAGTACGGGGGGCTGAGCCCCCGTAGAAAAACGTTCGTGTGCCATGCATCTACTAAAATAATATATTAAAAATTAAAAAATATATTCATAATTATTATATAATAATAATATAATATAATATATATATATATATATATATATATATATATATATATATATTTATATATATATATATATATATATATATATATATTATATATATATATATATATATATATATAAGTATCTGACTTATACTTTGTTTCGAACTGATAAAAATAATTAAAAAAATTCTAAAACTCAAAAATTATCGGAAAAAATCGATTTAAAGTTAAAAATTCTAAAGTTAAAAAATAATCGACAATAGAGTCCATAAAATAATTGAAAATATTATCGATATAATTAAACAAAAATACGATATAGGTCATATAGTCCAAATCATAATATTCGTCCAAATCGTAGACACACTCAAACTGAAGAGGAAAACGGTCGACACAATTTTTTTTCGAGTATGGCCAAATCGTAGACAGTAGTTAACTGATAGGAAAACGATAGACAGATTTTTTTCAAAGATGTCGACGATTTGACCTGTCGACAACTTTTCCTGTCGACGATTTGGGTATAGCACCAATAGATTGGAATTTTGCGTTAGAAGTCAAACTAAATAAAGGAAAAATGCTGTTGGATTTTCAATGAAGTTTCCTTTATAGTACTCACTAGAAAAATAGAAATTTATCAATTTCCATTTTTCCTAAGGCTTGGTAACTTCAAAGAAAATGACAACTTCGGAATTAAATTTCCGGAGATAGGATCTGGCACTTCTCTTCTTACTTACTTACGGGGTGGGGCGTGCCAGAAAAAAAACTAACTAAAAAATTTTACCAGTCAGAGCAAAGTAATTTTATTTTCCATTAGATTGTTCAGCAAAAAAAAGTAACTCTAACCCTAGCTTACAGCTTCTCTCAATTAAAATTGAGGTTATAAACCTATGAGGATTGTGCAGGTATGAAACAACCTCACAAAGAATTTAAAGAAATATTAATTTAGACTGCAATTCAAATATTATATTTAAAGGAACTCAATAAACGCTTTAAATTTTGAAAATAATGGAGGGATCTAAAGTTCCTCAAATTGCAGTCTAAAACCTCTACACCCTCTCATAACAAAGAGTTTGTAAAAGTTGCACTGAATATGCAAATTTTCAACTTTATACTCCTCCAGACGACGGAAAAGTAATTCTGTATTTTTTAAGTAAAATAAGAAAATTTCTTAACAGAAGATTTGTGTTTTATACTGTTTTTTAATGTTACTATACAAGTGCAAACTATGATACAAAGCTTCTATATTCTTCAAAAATAAACGTTTTCATTGATATTTTCCTAATTTTTAAGTCAGACTTGAAACACTTGATTTTTATCTACGATAAATACTACTTTTACTATATATTGATGCCAGGTGTCATAATATTGACGGTAATTAAAAGCCTTTCAATCATTAAACTAATATATAGCTATATATGTTTAATAGTTTTTTAAAATGTAATTTTTGCTTATTCTATTAGGTTATTCTTGTTTAGAAAATCTGTTTTTAAAAATTATTTAAAAAGCTTAATATATTATCAATGAAACGCAAATAATATCGGAAAATTTTCCATAGCAATTTATACCAACTTTTGAGGTATTATAGTAAACTGCAAATATCCATTCCACGACTATTTCCATTCCATAGCCATATCAAAAAAAAATAAATAAAATTTAGTTTGTATATATAAATAGAAAACCATTGTTGAAATAATAAATATTTTCATTTTATAATTCATTGAATAATTATTTAAAGAAAAAATCGGAGCGATTGGCAATCTTTGTCATTTTGACTCACTTTTTCTGAGTGCTGAGTTCCAACTATCGCCAGACGAATAATTCCGCTTATTTAAAGTTTTAATTCAATACTTTATTTATAAAAGAAAAATGTTATTAAAGCATTGTATATATTTAGAGATTTTTTAATAAAGAAATGAAAAACATTCATTTTCCTAATTGGAAAATATAAATGTTTCAAATAAAAGACAAACTAGAAACTCCAGAATCCTGTTAGAAGAGTGACTTTGGAATGCGAAGAATTTTGTGGTTACACATAAGAAATACGCTCATGAGCGCACTTACATGCGTACATAATTTTAGAAGCGATACTGTACTATATTGGAAAATTAAAATTCAATTCCGTTCATAACCCTTAATCGTAGGTCTTCGACGGTGTCAATTGGAGAAGAGTATAGTAATGCCTTTAAATGTCTCCAAAGGTAATAATCCAAAGGATTTAGGTGTGCTGACCTTGCTGGCTACGGATCTGGGCCACAGTAGAAGAAACAATGATTTGTATATTAACTTCATAAATTAACGCCACATATATGAAACATACTATCACATGTTTATAATATTTTTAAAAAAATAAAACTGCTATGCTTATGATATCATAGAATGAAATTACATTAATGAAAAAATAGCTTCAGTTAAGTTGACGAGTGTTTATAATGCATGATTGTAAATCATGAATAAATGAAAAGTGAACAGTTGAATCTTAAAACAAAGAAAAGAGGTAGCTCATGAAGCAACTGTGGGCCTGGATATGTGAAAATGCAAAGGCTGAGAAGATCTAAAATGAAGGTAATGGGATCTAAAAACGGAAAAGGTTTGAGTACGCGAAGGTGATGGAGTTGGGATATACAAAAGGAAAGGTATGGTGACCTTACAATTGAAAAGGTAGGAATCGTGAAACGGTAGAAAAGTGTGTTAAGAAAAATGGCTAAGGTTAGCAACTTGAAAAAAATATATTGAGTGGATGGATATATGTTTATGCTTGTGTGTGTGTGTTTGCGTGAGTCATTGAGTGAATGTATGATTATATATGTATCTGGGAATTTGTACATGAGTGTGAGCGAATGTACAAATTAAGTGTATGTGTCTGTGTATGTGATTCTATATGTATCTGCGAATATGTATGTGAGTATGAGTTCATGTATGTATATATAATTATATGTATTGAATTTGTGTATGTGTATGTGCGCATGATGTTTTGGTTTTGTATGCATATGTATGAATATACTTTAATGCATTACATTTAAAAATTTACGAAAATCTGGGTAAAAAAGGAAAATAACAAATTATTTTAGTTATAGCTTTGTAAAGAAAACGGATGTTAATTTAGAATATATTAAATAAAATGGAATAATAATAATATATGTATGGTGAAATAAAATGTAAATGGAAAGAATGCTATGACTTTTAAAAGGGAATAAATGTTCTGTAAAATGGAACTTCAGAAATTTGTAAAATGATGTACAGTCGTCAACAGAAGTTCGTTCCTATTAGGCTGGAAATAAATATTTATATAAAATGGAGATCATTTCATAAAAGCTCGATTTTGAATGAAAAGAAAAGAAAAACATTCAGCGGGGCTTAATTGAACTGTGATTGGCTGAACCTGAAATGATCTCAATTTTATATAAATATTTATTTCCAGCTTTATAGGAACGAACTTCTGTTGAAGACTGTACATGAGATCATTTGGGTATTGTATGCATCTACTTTAATGTATTGCGTTAAAAAAATTAAGAAGATATGAATAGAAATGGAAAATTACGAATTATTTAGTTATAGCTTTATAAAGAAAACGGGTATTAGTTTAGAATATATTAAATAATATCGAATAATAATCTACATATAGTGAAATGAAATGTGAATGCAAAGAATGTAAAGTGGAAGAAAATGGAATAAATAAATGTTGGTAAAATGGAAATTTAGAAATTTGTAAAACTGATGTACGTGACTTAATTAAAAATATTTTTTTGCTCTTATACTAAAAAGTTCTCGGGGTCTAGTAGCTAACGTCATGGAAATTCATTCCTGAGGTTGATTGTTAGAACCTACCTTCGTGAAAATTTAAAGATTGGGTTTTTCACGAAAATCGATGTAAAAAGTATATGAGAGAAAATCTAGGGAGATGAAAACCATGTTTACAGAAAATGCAAGAAGCACACCCTCTTGACGAACCTCAGCGCTCCGAAACCCTTGTATGAGTGGGACTCCGTTCCCCCCTCTTGAGAAACCTCCGTATTCCGAAAACCTTTAAAGGATCCTGGAAAAAGAAAAGTCTGGAGTTTTTACACAATAAATAAAGTCATAGACGGATTCGGATGTTGCAGTGACTCTGGTTCGAATCTCAGGAGAATCGTTTCTGTGGAAGTCCGTTCAAAAACCCGTCAAAAAAAGGGCTCAGGAAAGAGCTTGAGGGCTAATTCCTTTCAAATTCTCCTCAGAAAGCCTCAGGAAAGAGCGTAGAAGAAGCAAAAGTACCGAATTAACGACCTATCCATCGTTAATAGCGGAAGATAGTCAGTTAATCTAGTCCGTTAATATCGCTCTCCACGTCGATAGTGCAACATATATATATATATATATATATATATATATATATATATATATATATATATATATATATATATATATATATATATATATATATATATATATATATATATATATATATATATATATATAATATAATATATATATATATCATCCAGTGGGCAGAGGTCGGAGGCCTATTGAATTTCACCGGAGTTGGTAGATACACAGTATTTGAAAGTATGCAAACCAAAGGAAGTTAGGAAAACTGATAAAGAGAGTGTTTCAGACTTTACCAGTATATTTTATGCAAGATTGAGCATAGCGATTAAGTCTGGGGTTGGAGAGTATAACAGAGAAATGATGAAACTGTGTTGAATGGCATGTCACACGAGCTCTTCTCAATGGAGGAGGTATGCGAGAAGTGTCCGTTATAATAGCGATTTTATAGAGAGAATCACAACAATTCGACAGGCAGAAAGAAATTAGAGAGAATATTAGCATGAGAGTTGATAAGACGAATAGCATTAGATTCCCCCTTTTCAAGGAGAGCTGTATGAGTGGAACCAACCAACCAACCTCAATAAATGGGCGAACATTGACCATATAGATAGCTAGCAACTGGGGTGGCATGAAGTAATGCTGAATAGGCCTCAGAACTCCCAACCTCTTAGAAGCTTGCTTACAGAGAGAAGTAGTGTAATATTTCCAATCCAAGAAAGATCACGATACTGATCACGATTGAAAACTACCATGTTTTCTTTGCCCCAGACAATTAACTGCTGTTGGTATTGACTTCTTTCAAACTGGAAGGATTAATGAACGGTGGGGTCATTAGCATAGGAATGGATAGTAGATGAAGTAATAGAAAGAAGATCATAAATGAAAAGCAAAAAAGTGTTGGAGATAGAACAGAACCTTGAGGAGTACCACTATTAATAGATTTAAGGGAAGAACGGTGGCCGTCTACAACTGTTGCTATAGAACGATCGGAAAGGAAATTAGAGAGAAGGTCACAGAGAGAAGGATAGATACCGAAAGAGCGAAGTTTAGAAATCAAGGCTTTGTGCCAGACTCTATCGAAAGCTTTCGATATGTCCAGCGTGACAGCAAAGGATTCACCGAAATGCCGAAGAGCGGAGGACCAAGAATTGAGAGAAGAGAAAGAAGATCACCAGTAGAGCGTTTCTTACGAAAGCCTTACTGTCGATCAGAGATAAGATTAGAAGAATTGAGATTATTCGAAATCTTCCTGTTAAGGATATATTCTAAAACTTTAGAGAGAACGAAGGTTAAAGAAATGAGTTGGTAGTTAGAGGGTTGAGAGAGATATTCTTTCTTCGTCACAGTCTGAATGAGCGCACGTTTCCAGCAAGAAGGAAAGGTTGAAGTAGGAAGACAAAGAAAAAAAGTATAGCAAGGCAACGGAGAAGCTCGGAAGAACAAATTTTGAGGACCACAGGAGGAATACCATCGTGACCTTTTTTTATGTCTCCTATGGTGGGCAAAGGCCAGAGGCCTACCAATATCCACCAGAGTTGAGTAGCATTCGAAATAGGGTAGCTAATGGACAACGTGACCCAATACACGGTGTTTAAAAGTGAGCAAGTCAAAGGAAGTTGGGAAAACAGATAAAGGGAGTGTGTTCCAGACTTTAGCAGTACAGTACATGTAAGAGTGAGAGTAGGGGAAGGACGTAGCGCCATCCGAAGCGATGAAAGTACCCCCCATTGGGTTTAATCGCTGAGTGATAGTGTGGGCTAGACCATCCCGTTTCACTCCGTTGCCCTTTGGTTCGTTCCTTTTCGCGTTTCACCTACTCAGAGGGTCTCTAGTGTACCCTCGTCCCACATGGGAGTGTCTATGCTCCCACTTCTTCCCTCAACTCCCTTCTCATGTTCCTACAAATTTACAAGCGCTTACTCCTACATTACCTTTAAAATAGAAAAAAATGGCGAAACATATAACTGCCTCGGAGATGCTACGAGGGGCGGCATCCAAAGAATGCCCCTCATCCACTCCTTCCCCTATCACCACTTGGGAGTTGGTGGCCTCCGGTGATGGGGTTGGTGCCACCAAGACCTCTACGCCGACTTGACCTGATGCCCGATCTTCCTTTTTCATTAACTTCTGCAACATTCGTGGTCTCTTTACTAATTTCCACTTTGTCGAACACCACCTCTCTTCTCCTAGACCTCATCTCTTATTCTTAACCGAAACTCTGGTGTGTGAGTGCTCTGACAGCAAGCCTTCCTCTGTTTCCTCCTACTGTCTCTATCCTCAATTTTCAGCCAAAGGCGGATGTTGCGCTTATGTGCGCAACGATGTTGTCTGTCTGCCTGGACAGAAATGATGAGACTGTGTAGAAAGTCGTGTCGCACGAGCCCTTCTCAATAGAGGAGGTATGTGACGTGAGAGTTCAGAAGAGCAATGTCCGTTGTAATAGCGATAGTATAGAGAGAGTGACACAACAATTGGACGGGCAGAAAGAGATTGAAGAGAGTTAGTAAGAGTAGGAGAGTTGATGAGACGAAATGCCCTATACTCCACCTTCTCTATTAGAGCTGTATGTGTGAAATCACCCCAAATGTGAGAAGCATACTCAACACAGGAGCGAACAACACCCTTATACAGAGCAAGCAACAAGGGTGGAGTGAAGAAATACCGAAGGCACCTCAGAACACCTAACCTCTTAGAAGATTGTTTAGAAAGAGAGGTAGTGTGATCTTTCCAAGAAAGATCACGATAAAAGGAAACACTGAGAATATTAAGAACAGATGAAGGTCTGAGTTGAGTGTTTTCGAAAAAGATATCATAGTTTTGTGGAAGATTGTGTCGAGTAGTGAGATGGAGGAATTGAGTTTTGGTGGCATTGAAAACAACCATGTTCTCTCTGCCTCAATTAGAAATACGAGATAGATAAGAGGTCAGCTGCTCCAAGGCAACCCTCCTTGCATCTAGTAACTGTTATTGAGAGGGGCGCCTTTCAAATTGAAAAGAGCAATGAAGGGTGGAGTCATCAGCATAGGAGTGGATAGGAGATGAAGTAACAAAGAGAAGGTCATTAATGAAATATAGAAAAAGTGTTGGGGATAGGACAGATCCTTGAGGAACACCCCTATTAATAGATTTAAAGGAAGAACGGTGGCTGTCTACAACTGCTGCTATAGAACGATCAGAAAGGAAATTAGAGAGGTCACAGAGAGAAGGATAGAATATATATATATATATATATATATATATATATATATATATATATATATATATATATATATATATATATATATATATATATATATATATATATATATATATATATATATATATATATATATATAATATATCCTTCTTTACATTAAAAATTCTTTTCTATGTAAGAAATGCAATAATCTCTCTGGTTCCTTTTCTTCACGTTCCTTCCGGCATTTTGCAAAAAATGTTAACTCTAACTTTGCTTATTCCTCTTTTCCTCCTTTAGTATCTTCCGACGGCACAACTGCTGTTTTACTTTCTCCTAAAGCTGAACTCTTCCCTCAAACTTTTGCCCTTATACAACCTTAGACGATTCTGGAGCTATACCTCCTCCTTCAAACCCATCTAACTCATTTATTCCTAAGGTTAGAATATCTTCTAAAGATGTAATTACTGCAGTCTCTGAGCTTAATACTAAGAAGGCGTATGGTCCCGATGGTATTCCTTCTGTGGTTCTCAAAACTTGTGCTTCCGAGATTGCATCATGCCTTGGTAAACTATTTCGTCTTTGATTTTCTACTTCAATCTTCCCTTCTTGCTGGAAATGTGCGCTCATTCAGCGTGTTCAGAAGAAGGGGGACCCCTCAACCCTTCAACTACCATCCCATTTCTTTGACCTATGTTTTATCTAAAGTTATCGAATCTATCCATAACAGGAAGATTTGAAAACATCTCAATTCTTCTAATCTTATCATTGATCGCCAGCATGGCTTTCGTAAGAAACGCACTACTGGTGATCTTCTTTCCCTTCTCTCTGACTGTTGGTCCTCTGCTCTTCGGCATTTCGGTGAATCCTTTTGCTGTGGCTCTGGACATATCAAAAGCCTTCGATAGAGTCTGGCACAAAGCTTTGATTTCTAAACTTCCCTCTTTCGGTATCTATCCTTCTCTCTGTGATCTTATCTCTAATTTTCTATTTGGTCGTTCTATAGCAGCTATTGTAGACGGTCACCGTTCTTCCTTTAAATCTATTATTAATAGTGGTGTTCCTCAGGGTTCTGTCCTATGTCCAACACTTTTTCTTCTTTTCATTAATGATCTTCTCTCTATTAACTCATCTCCTATCCACTCCTTTGCTGATGACTCCACCAACTTTCTTCTTCCAGATTGAAAGACGTCCCTCCCAACAGCAGTTGATAGACTTTAGAAGGGTAGCCTTGGAGCAACTAACTTTTGAAATTTGATGTATTTCAAATTGGGACAGAGAAAACATGGTTGTTTTCAATATTTCAAACACTCAGTTCCACCATCTTTCCACTCGACTCAATCTTCCACACAGCTATGATGTCTTCTTCGAAAACACATTTCTCAAAAATTCCTCTCTGCTTAACATTCTTGGTGTTTCTTTTTCTCAAGATCTTTCTTGGAAAGATCACATTTTTTCTCTTTCTAAACAAACTTATAAGAGGTTTGGCGTTTTGAGGCGCCTACAGCATTTCTTCAATCCAATTCTTCAACACTACAAGGGTACTGTTCGCTTTTGTATGGAGATTGCTTCTCACATCTTGGGTGGCTCCACTCATACAGCTCTCCTCGAGAAGGGGGAGTCTAGGGCTTTTCGTGTCACAAACTCTCCTGCTCTTACTAACTCTCTCCAATCTCTATATGCCCGTCGAATTGTTCATCATCCTTTCTTTACTATCGCTATTACAACGGACACTGCTCTTCTGAACTCTCTCGTCGCATACCTCCTTCATTGAGAAGATCTCGTGTGACACGTCTTTCTACACAGTCTCATCCTTTCTCTGTCCGACCCCAGACTTAACCGCTATTATCATTGTTACATATACTCTAATGGTAAAGTCTGGAACACACTCCCTTTATCTGTTTTCTCCACTTTCTTTGACTTGCATTCTTTGTTGTCCTCCTTCGGTCAAGATTGGATTTTTCCAGCTCCGGCGGAATTTGCTAGGACTCCGACCTTTGCCCGCCGGAGGATATATATATATATATATATATATATATATATATATATATATATATATATATATAATATATATATATATATATATATATATATATATATATATAGTCAACCTTTGCTCTTTCTCGCAGAGGGGAGAGAAAACATGCGAATTTTCAATCACCAAAACTCTGATCCTCTCTTTCTACTAGATATAATTCTACAGAAATCAAACTTTAGTCTGTCCCTAAATATTCTGGCTATTTGTTTTTATCGTTATAACTTTAAAGGATTACAATACTTCTCTATGAAAACAAGCTTCTAAGATGTTTAATGTTCTGGGGCTCTTTCGAAATTTTTCTACTTTTCACAGATGCCTTGTTTTCACGTTTGTACATCTGGGATGGTTCCACTCATGATGCTTTTGAAAAGATGGAGTCTGTCTTTTTGTCTTATCAATTCTTTCACATTAATTCTCTCCAAACTCTTTGTACACGTCAAATTTCTGTGTTACTCACTATAACCAGCTCTGCTCTTTTGAACTCTACAGTCGCATACCTCCTTCAATGAAATAGGCTAGTGTGACACGTCTTTCTAGTCTTTTTCAGTTTTTTGTCAAGGAAATTTCGAGAAGAAGTGAGAAAGGTGGAATAAAGATAAGAACTTTAACTTTTCTATCAGGATACCTTGAAAATGTAAAAAAATTTCAATTATATATATATATATATATATATATATATATATATATATATATATATATATATATATATATATATATATATATATATATATATATATATATATATATATATATATATATATATATATATATATATATATATATATATATATATATATATATATATATATATATATATATATATATATATATATATATATATATATATATATATATATATATATATATATATATATATATATATATATATATATATATATATATATATATATATATATATATATATATATATATATATATATATATATATATATATATATATATATATATATATATATATATATATATATATATATATATATATATATATATATATGTAATCTGACGAACAAATGTTCATCGCAGTATACATCAACTTCGGTGCGGTGCGCACCAGAGGCCACACCACGTACCGCACCACACCGCACTTTTATTTTTTCTTTTGCACCGCACCGCTCCGAACCGGGTTGCTGAAAATGTGCTGCACCGCACCGCACCGCACCGCACCAAAATGACCGCACCACGCACCGCACCGCACCTCACCCGGTGCGTCGGGCAACCCTAGTTTAAAGGAAGAACGGTGGTCGTCTACAATAGCTGCTATAGAACGACCGGAAAGGAAATTAGAGAGAAGATCACAGAGGGAAGGATTGATACCGAAAGAGGGGAGTTTGGAAATCAAAGCTTTGTGCCAGACCCTATCGAAGGCTTTCGATATGTCTAGCGCGACAGCAAATGGATTCACCGAAATGCCGAAGAGCGGAGGACCAAGAGTCAGAGGGAAGGGAAAGAAGATCACCAGTAGAGCGTTTCTTACGAAAGCCATACTGGCGATCAGAGATAAGATTAGAAGAATTAAACAAAAGTTTTAGACCTATTCTTCCTCTAATAAAGTTCCAAAAATAAAAGACTTCCAATAAAAAAAAAATTTTTTACAAATTTTTTTTTTTTTTTTTTTTTTTTTTTTTTTTTCAAAATTGGAAAAAAAAAATTTCGACCCCTGGTCAAGTAAGGGCATATAACGTTTTTTCTGTTAGGCACACATCAAAAATCTGTAAGAAGGTTTTGTAGCCAATTAATATTGGAATATACACACAAAATTTTAGACCAAAAAATTTTTTTTGCGGCCTCACCGTAGATTTGAAACGTACCTTAAATTTCCGAAATAACTTCTAAACTTTAAATCACTCGTAAAAACGTTAGGAATGGAGTTTTTTCGTCGGGAAAAAAGCTACCTATACTAAAATTTTCAGGAGAATCGGATGAAAATTTTTTTTTTTCAACATTGGATCCTTCCCTTTAGAAGAAATTTATAAATTTTAGGCATAAATGAGTTGGAGGGGGTTGAAGGAGGAAGAATAGCTCCGGAATCATCTAAGGTAGAATTAGAGGCAAACGTTTGAGCGAAGAGTTCCGCTTTAGAAGAAGGTAAAACAGCAGTTGTGACGTCGGAAGATACTAAAGGAGAGAAAGAGGAAGAAGCAAAATTAGAGTTGACATTTTTTGCAAAATGCCAGAAAGAGCGTGAGGAAGAGGAACCAGAAAGATTATTGCACATTTTACGGAGAAAAGAGTTTTTTGGTGTTACGAAGTATAGATTTTGCACGATTCCTGGATGAACTATAAGTTGTGTGAGTTTCTGGAGTTTGAAGACGACGGTAATCCCTGAAGGCAGCATCCCTGCGGTGGATAGCACGAGAACAAGCATAATTAAACTAAGGTTTGTTGGGTTTAGTAGAAGGGAAAGAAAATGGAATGTATGCCTCCATGCCAAAGAGAATCACCTCAGTTGTACACTCAGCACACCGCGAGGGACCCCTCCCACGGAAGCACTAATCATTTCATGGGAAATCAAAGAAGTACGACTGCAAGTCAGACCAGCTTGCGGCACCGAAATGCAACAAACGTTTCCTTTCAATAGAAGGGGGTCTTTCCTGCGGAAGACTTGAAGAGATAGAAGAGGATACGGAGATAAGAAGGTGATCGGAGGAACCCAAAGGAGTAAAGAGTTTAACAGTATAAGGAGAAGGATCAGAAGTTAGAAAAAGGTCTAGAATGTTGGGTTCATCACCAAGACGATCAGGGATACTAGTAGAGAGCCGCACCAACTGCTCAAGGTCGTTTTGGATAGCGAAATGGAAGGCACGTTCACCAGCTCTATCATGAGAGCTGGAAGAAAGCCATTGGCGGTGGTGAACATTGAAATCACCTAATATGATGATTTCAGAGAAAGGAGAAGAAGAAAGAATGTGCTCTATTTTGGAGTTTAAATTGTCGAAGAATTTAGGATAGTCAGTAGAATTAGGAGATAAATAAACAGAACAAATGAATTTAGTCGTAGAATGGCAAGGGAGCAGAAACCATAAGGTGGAAAATTCAGAAGACTCGAAATTAGAGACACGAGATCAAACAGCATCGTTGCGCACGCATGCACAACAACCGCCTTTAGCTGAAAATTGAGGTTAGAGACAGTAGGAGGAAACAGAATAGGGTTTGCTGTCGGAACGCTCAAACACCTGAGTTTCGGTCAAGAATAAAAGATGAGGTCTAAAAGAAGAGAGGCGATTTTCAACAAAGTGGAAATTGGAATGAAGACCGCGAATATTGCAGAAATTATTGAAAAAAAATAGCCGTGCATCCGGAACAGCTGGCTGCAAATTCCTAGTGGCACCAACCCCATCACCGGAGGCCACCAAATCCCAAGTGGTGATGGGGAAGGAGTGGAAGAGGGGCTTTCTTTGGAATCCGCCCCTCCTTGATTCTCCGAGGCTAATATTTTCGTCGCCATAATTAATTAGATTTTTTTTTGAAGGGATGTGTGAATGAAATAGTGTTTATTGTGTGTAAAAGGAAAGCCTACTCCGTGTACAAGGAAGTGTACATGAGCACAAAAAGGAGAGTACCGTTGAGCACCAGGATGAGATGGGAAGTACCCTTAACATCCCGTATACCCAATGGGGGGCAATCTCAACGCCTCGGGAGCGCTACTTCCCTCCCCCGTAAAGATATATATATATATATATATATATATATATATATATATATATATATATATATATATATATATATATATATATATATATATATATATATATATATATATATATATATATATATATATATATATATATATATATATATATATATATATATATATATATATATATATATATATATATATATATATATATATATATATATATATATATATATATATATATATATATATATATATATATATATATATATATATATATATATATATATATATATATATATATATATATATATATATATATATATATATATATATATATATATATATATATATATATATATATATATATATATATATATATATATATATATATATATATATATATATATATATATATATATATATATATATATATATATATATATATATATATATATATATATATATATATACATACATACATACATATATATATATATATATATATATATATATATATATATATATATATATATATATATATATATATATATATATATATGAGGACGTAGTGAAGTCCATATCTGCAGGGGGATAGATGGACTAGACCATTCTATCTCACTGCGTTTTCCTTCCGTTTTGCTTTTCTCGTTTCATTTTCTTCTAAAGTCTATAGTGCACCCTTGTTTCATGTTTGAGTATTTTTGTTAAAACTACCCTTTTCCCTCTATTCATATGTTCCCTACAATTTACAAGACTTTACTCTTACATTACCTTTTCAAATCTAAAAAATGAATGAACATTAAAGCTGCTTCGGAGATGTTTGGAGAGGCGACATCGAAATATTGTAATGCCCCTCATTCACCTTTTACCCAATTATAACTTAGAAGTTGGTGGCAACCGATGATGTGCATGTTACCACCAAGACCTTGATGCCGAGTTTTCTTGATAAATTTTTCATTAATATCTGTAACATTTATTGTTATTTATCTAATTTCCTCTTTGACGAACACCACCTCTGTTCTTTTATTATCATATCTTGTTTTTAACTGAAACTCTAGTACTTCAATCTATTGAAAGAAAATATTATTCTGTTACCTCCTACTTTCTACCCTCAATTTTCAGTCAAAGTTGAATGTTGTGTAAATGTGTGCAACGATGTTGTTTGTTTTCGTGTATCTTCTGAATTCTTTACTCGAGGGATCGTCCTTTTTAAGGGTTGAAAATTTTTTCTCTAACTTTTTTTTCATATGTTTTATAGTAAAATCTTTGCTGATTCCAAATCTGTAATTAGATTTTCAAAATTCCTAGCCGTTCTTGAGAAAAAGACTTTGCAAGTTTCACTTTTCAATGACCTTTAAAATTCCGAACTTGGCAACTCTTAAAAAAAAAAAAAATTAATTTTTTAAATTTTTTGGTACAATTTTATAGAAAATAACACCATGATTCCAAATATGTAATTAGTTTTTCATAACTTTTAATGGTTTTCGAGATATGACAACTTAAAAATGAAAATAAATTCATAATAATAAAAATAATAATAATAATGATGGGCGTTTTTTCCGAATAAGAGCTTTTCCCAAACAAAAATTTGCGAAAAATAAAATAATAGATAATGTTTTTTCAAACTTTTTTTAATAAACGAGATAGTTGGAGGAAGACATTGACGAAGTTTCACAGAGGGGTTCAATGCGGTTCTATTTGAAATAACGGAAAAAAAATCAAAATTTGACAAAAAAAAAAAAAATAATAATTTTATTTGACTTCAAGGAGATATAAACTAATAACGCCACAAAGTACCAGCTTGGTCAAGCATTATTTTTAAAGATACAAATGTTTCAAACTCTTTAGCAGAATAAAGCAAAGAAAAATATTAAATATTATATATTTTATGTAGGATTTAGTAAAAAAGATCAGCAGCAATACAGGGGGGGATTCAGCCCCATGGGAAATAAAAAGTTAATGATAGATATTTCTCTATCAAGAAATTTAGAGAAAGAAAGGGTTACCTTTAAAAATTCCCTATTTTCAATCAAAGAAAACGATTAAATTCTATCATTTAAAGGGTGACCTGTTCCTCTGAATTTCTACAATTCCATAACTAAATTGATTTGTTGTCTTTATTTTTAAATTTTCTCCGAAATCTTCATTTTCGGTGATTTCAAACATTAACGTGGCCAATTGCTTTCTTCTAGTTCTTATGATTCAGCTAATGAACTCGCCTACCACTTTTCTATCCAAAGAAACCTTCAAAAGTTGTTGCAACTCATTACCCG
>SEYY01010399.1:0-12294 GCA_009176605.1 Armadillidium nasatum
ATATAGAAAGACTTTTATCCTCATTAGGGAGCATAACACTTTCAGACACATCAAAACCTAGATATGTAACCTTTGATTGGCCAATTTATCAGCACTAAGTTTAAATTGAAATAATTTAGCCTGTCAAATATCAAAGGGTTTAGCAGAACGGAAATTGGGAAGCTCCATGGGGAATGTGAAGGAGATAAGACCACAGCATCAATTAACCTTCCTATCTCTACTTTAGCTTTATCATATAGACACTTAGAGATTCTTCGACCTTATTGAGGGTTTTCTTACATTAAATTTATAGGGGACTAATTTTTTTAGTGCATCATACTCTGCCAGTGTAAGGGGAAATTTTAACACTTTTATTTTTATAATCACTTTTATCACTATTATTATTATTTATATTATCACTTCTATATTTACCATTATTTTAAAATTTATTAAAATTATTATACCTATATGAGGAATTATTTATATTGCTACCCCCAGTACAAATATTACTTTTAAAAATATTCTCATTTACCATTGTACTATTATTATTGCATAGTTTTTTTAATATCAATTAAGTACATATAAGTAAATAATACTTTAAAATTAATAGATTAGAACAAAGAGAAGGTGCTGAAGGTTATTTGGGAGAGAAAGTAGCATTTACAAAATGATAAATTCATTTTATTGGCAATGATACCACATCATTTCCTACAATTACATCACAGGAGCTACCAGTCTTGGCATCAATAATCCTATGGTTACTAAAATCTTCTAAGAAATTATACTTCTGAAAGTAATGAAACCCTAAAATGTTACAAATTACATCACAAATTAAAAATGTATGTTCATACTCTCTACGTAATAAAAAAATTACAGTTTTTGTTTTAATAAATGTTTATTTGGCTTCCTTTAGCAACAGTATGAAAACCAATAGGTTCTTTCTTATCCTCTGTAGAATCCTTAAATTACAATGCTGGGCTCCCCTTAATTAGAGTTAGTATCAAAAATTTGATAAAGACTTTAATTTTAAATTTGGTTTAGAAATATGTAACACATTCATTATTTTGGAACCGCTGCATTATTGTAAAAATATGCATTTTTAGCTGGCATCGCAGTATTTTTTGCTACAGCTAATATATGGATTTTCAACTGGCATCGCAGAGAATTAGCGCTCCTGAAGCGATGAGATTACCCCCTGTTGGGTATACGGGTGTTAAAGGTACTCCTATCTCATCCTGGTGCCCAATGGTTCTCTCCCTTTCGCGCTCACTTTCTATCTACACGGAGTAGGCTCTCCTTTACATACATAAAACATTCTAACATCTTAAAAAAAAAAATCTCAATGGCGTTCTTCGGTTAGCCCGGGGGGCAGCTTCCAAAAATAGCCCCTCATCCACCCCTTCCCCCATCACCAATTGGGAGTTGGTGGTCTCGATGGGTTGGTGCCACCAGGACACAGCTGCTGGCTTGTCCTGATGCACGGTCTATTTTTTTCATTAATTTCTGCAACATTCGCGGTCTGCACTCTAATTTCCACTTTGTTGAACATCACCTCTCTTCTTCTTGACCTCACCTCTAGACCTCAGATGTTTGAGCGTTCTGATAGCAAACCCTATTCTGTTTCCTCCTACTGTCTCTATCCTCAATTTTCAGCCAAAGGCGGTTGTTGTGCATATGTGCGCAACGATGTCGTTTGTTCTCATCTCTAATTTGGAGTCTTACGAATTTTCAACCTTATGGCTGAGGCTCTCTGCCATCTAAAATTCATTTATTCTTGTTTTTATTTATTTCTAATCTGACTTTAAATTCTTCAAATTTTAAACTCCAAAATAGAGCACATTCTCTCTTCTTCTCCTTTCTCCGAAATCATCATATTAGTTGATTTCAATGTTCACCACCACCAATTGCTTCTTCTAGTTCTCATGATACAGCTGAACGTGCTTCCTTTTCGCTATCCAAAACGACCTTGAGCAGTGGTGCAGCTCCCTACTCGTATCCCTGATTGTCTTGGAGATGAACCCAACATTCTAGACCATTTCCTAACTTTTAATCCTTCTCCTTATACTGTTAAACTCTTTTCTCCTCTGGGTTCCTCCGACCACCTTCTTATCTCTGTATCCTCTTCTATCTCTTCAAGTCTTCCGCAGGAAAGTCCCCCTTCTATGGAAAGGAAACGCTTTTGTGGCACTTCGGTTCCGCAAGCTGGTCGAACTTGCGATCGTACTTCTTTGATTTCCCGTGGAATGATTATTGCTTCCGTGGAGGTCCCTCGGAGTGTGCAAACGCATTACCAAGTGATTCTCTCTGGCATGGAGGCATACATTCTATATTCTTTCCCTTCTACTAAACCTAACAAACCTTGGTTTAACTCTGCTTGTTCTCGTGCTCTCCGCCGCAATGATGCTGCTTCAGGGATTACCTTTGTCTTCAAAGTCCAGAAACTCACGCTACTTATATTTCATCCCGGAATCGTGCAAAATCTATCCTTCGTAACACTAAAAACTCCTTTCTCCATTAAAATGCAATAATCTTTCTGGTTCCTCTTCTTCACTTTCTGGCATTTTGCAAAAATGTCAACTCTAACTTTGCTTCTTCCTCTCCCTCCTTTAATATCTTCTGACGGCAAAACTGCTGTTTTACCTTCTTCTAAAGCTGAACTCTTTGCTCAACTTCCTCTAATTACCTTAGACGATTCAGATCATCCTCCTCCTTCAACCCCCACTATTATGCTAAAATTAGAATTTTTCTAAACAAGCTTCTAAAAGGTTGGGCGTTCTGAGGCGCTGTTAGGGAGAGCTGGAACAGTAAAAAAATCTCAACTTGCCTACACAGATTTTTTCCCGATGACCCAATAATTGATGAAATACCTACATATTGCATTCAATTTTGTTAGCCATATAAACACTGTATTTCGTTCACGCCTAATAGTAAAGAACACAAGAAGCTATTATTTAGTTTCGGTGTGACGACTACTTTCACAAAGAAGGTGATGATCACTTTCTCTATGTAAAAAGGGGCCTACTAACTTTCTCAAGAAGGTCCACTTACTATTATTTAGTTTCGGTGTGACGACTACTTTCACAAAGAAAGTTGATGATCACTTTCTCTATGTAAAAAGGGGCCCACTAACTTTCTCAAGAAGGTCCACTTACGTGGGTTACTATTAAAATTTCTGAGAATTACATTGACGAACCTATTTTCTATAACAATTATTTAATATAATAAAATATAAGAAATGAGGAATAGTAAAAGAAGTATAATGACACTACTTTACTTAACTTAATGAGTAATTATTGTTTAACAATAAACCACCAAATATGGTAATAAAGGTAAAATGTAATAAATGAAAAACTTTAGTAAATGAATTACAAAAATGAATCCTATGGCTTACTTATCTCTTTCCCAAATCAATCCTACAATTTGATAATCAAATGCAATAAGTCTTTGCAATATATTAATATATTAATGGGATTTTTTATTGAGTCTGTGACACTTGCTGAACCAATCAATGCATTAGCATAAGGAGAAATATGAACTTATGAGAGGAGCTGTTAGTATTAAGATACAGGAGTTTAAAGCAGATATTATAAATGCAGCTTATCTATAATATATGCAAATAACTGGCTTTTGCTTTTCTTTATTCTTGTAAGTTATTTGGAATAGTTTGTACCTGGTTTCTCCTTCTCGAAGTTACACAAATCTGAATGGTGACAGATAAAGTACTTTCAGCAACGATCCGAGTTTTGAATGTGCAAGTCCAGAGATGGCAAAAGGTTTGGGTCACTTCAATATTTGTATGATTCAATTTGTAATTTCAGAGGTGAATCCAATATTTGAATATACACCAGTGACAGATAAATCCAGGACTCGAAGACACACCAGAATCCCAGCTTTAATGTAGAACAGGATCCAAGTGTTGAATCACAGAGGAATCCAAGTTTTAAAGATACAGCAGAATCCTGGATTCGAAGCCTACAAAAATTTGCCTTCATTACACTTACATCCCATTAATATGTACATAATTAGATATATATATGATAATTACCATTATACAATTTAAAACCAACCTCTTAAAATCAAGCTAGTAAATATATAAAAATATTACCTTATTAAAGGCGATTTCTCGGATAACTTAAATTCTATCTGGTGAAGGCCTATCCAAGTCCTAAATATTCACTTATTTTTGGGAAATAATTTACAAATATAATGTATATATAAATAAACATATAGATCAATATTCTGTAATATAGAAATGATTATTAATACCATGATATTTAACACAAAATAATAGAATGAACAAACAAAAAATAATTTAAAATAAAATAAAGGATTTTGTAAACTATCAGTTTTACTGATAACAAAAATACCAAAAGTAAATGACTAGAAAAATAGTACTAATCATTATTAACTCAATGAGTCTCGGCTCTCCCTTTTAGCGGATGCGGATGTTGAATTTTCGAAAGTGCGGATGCGGATGCAGATGTTAAATTTTCGAAAATGCGGATGCGGATGTTTATTTTGATGAGGATGCTCCGCGGATGCAATCACTATATATATATATATATATATATATATATATATATATATATATATATATATATATATATATATATATATATATATATATATATATATATATATATATATATATATATATATATACTATTTAAGTATGTAGAGCTATGATCACTCGTTGATATTTATTATTTTTTAACAATCCCAAAGTTTATCAATACACTTTTATTGTTTACACTTAATTATCATCTTGGAGAATTATTTATAACAACAAGCTTTCGCTCTGTATTTAGACCTCTTTCAGGTCAAAATGGATGACTGTTTTGTTGGAGAGATTTTCAAGGCGTCTGGTTCATGGTTGGTTGTTTTATTAGAGATTTGTAGAAGGTGGATCGGCACATTATGGCATTTTGTAGTTGGTCTATTTTATAATCTCCTGTGCTTTGATTGTAATTTGGAATATTGTATATACAGAACGATTCTGCAATTTTTCTTTTATTGTAATTGTTTATGTTTTTAATAATACTGATGTTATTGAGGTTTATTAAATGGTTATTATTTTGTCTATGTTGAATAAGGGCGGAGTTCTGATTATCTGTATTTAAATCATGTTGGTGTTGGTGTTTTCTTCTTTTGTAATCTATGGATTCGCCTATGTAGCTTAAGTTGCAACCAGAGCAAGGAATCTTGTAAATGCATGGGGGGTTTGGATTGGGGGCTTTGGGTGGTTTGAGGACTTTTTTTAAAATGATGTTGTTTGATGGTACTAAAGGTATGTTTTTTGGTATGATTGGTTTTATGTGTTGTGTGTTGATGCGTGGGATTGGTATAAAGTTTGTAGTTTTGTTATCGTGTATGGTTGTGGAGTAAAATTTTGTTTTATCTTTTTTGTAAGATTTGTTGATTATATATATAGGATATTTCAATTTTATGAAGGTGTTTTTTAGATATTCAGTTTCAGATTTTTGGAAAGCGGGGGAACAGATTTTTAGTGCACGTAGATGGAGAGCAGATAGAGTGGCAATTTTGCAGAATCGTTCTGTATATACAATATTCCAAATTACAATCAAAGCACAGGAGATTATAAAATAGACCAACTACAAAATGCCATAATGTGCCGATCCACCTTCTACAAATCTCTAATAAAACAACCAACCATGAACCAGATGCCTTGAAAATCTCTCCAACAAAACAGTCATCCATTTTGACCTGAAAGAGGCTCTAAATACAGAGCGAAAGCTTGTTGTTAAAATAATTCTCCAAGATGATAATTAAGTGTAAACAATAAAAGTGTATTGATAAACTTTGGGTTTGTTAAAAAATAATATATATATATATATATATATATATATATATATATATATATATATATATATATATATATATATATATATATATATATATATATATATATATATATTAGGGTGTCCCTTATATGGTAAAAAAAAACAAAAATTAAATTACGCATACCCACTAATTTTGTTTATACTACTTATAATTACTTGTCTGTAAAATAGTTTCCTCCAAAGACAATGTTAACCTGTGGCGATCCACCCATAAAATATTTATAAATATATAATTACTTTAGATCCAATAACTTAAACAATTATATTAATACTAATATTTATTGTAATTAAACTAAAAAGATAGTTCATTGAGGAAATTTTCTTTTTAAGGTTTTTTTCTTACAGTCTGGGTAAAATTTCCTATGTTCTTGAACATATTGTAGAATGAATTCTTTTGGCTCTTCCTGCACAGTTATTAGCCCATGAAAATATCATTAACCGCTTTTAGAGAAAGTACTGTGGCCTTGGCTTCTGCAAAGGAGGTATTGTTTTCCCAAATCGAAGGATTCTCATCAAGAAAAAATATTTTCAAGCAAGGAAACATATTTTTGCTCCTGACTGGTATGAATGCATCAAAGTTTTTTTTCCAGAAAAATAAATAACATCTAAAATAAGAATAAATATGAATATAAACAAACAAATAAAGAACAAGTTCAAATTAAAACCAAGGAAATATTAAAACTAACTTACCATACAATGAGCTTGTCATTTCTTCTTCCATTGACACATACCTTTTATTGGAATCCTTTCAACTTTTGGTGTCTAAGTTGGTTACCTTATTTAGTTTTGTTTTGATATTAACTTCATCATCAATAGAGATATAATGACTACTTACTCAGACAAATACCACAAAGGAAAGGATGGTAAAACTTTTTAAAGGCACTATTAGAAATTGTTGTGTCTATTCTTTCATACTGCTTCAATGTTCTCAAAAAGCACAAATCTTGATAAGGCTCTTTTACAGTCAAACTGCATTGAAGCCATGGTTTAACATAGGAATTCACAATAAATAAGGAAACATCCTCCAGTGCTTGTTTGTCTTATTCCTGAAATACAGTTGAGAATGCATCAAATGACATCCATCGCGCTTGTTGCATTGCACTTAGAGGCCTTATGTTCTGTTTCTTGCTATCATTTCCCCCCAAAAATATGAGAACTCTATAAGTTCAAGGTAGTCATGCCGCACAATAGATTTCTTTAATTCAGCTGAAAAGAACTAACAATCCTTCAGTTTCTGTCAGTAAAATATTTTTTTACAATGTTGGTATTTGTTTGAATCTTGCTTTGGTCAATGTGTTTCCAATTATCCTTAAAATATTTAAAGAAATCAATGTCTGGGCTACTTATCACTTGGTGTATTTTGTTTTCTATTACACTTTTCAGTACCAACTCATAAACATGTCAACACAAAAAAAAGTATCAACTCTCTTTCTAGTTTTTGCTCCAAAAGTACGCAAGCACCCTTGAAGCGACCTGTATTAGAAGCTGTTGTGTTGCAGAACATTTTCTGTACTTTATCTTTTAAGACCCAGTCAGTAAGAGCTCTCAAAACTGCTGCAGCTTGCTCTGTACCAGAAGAGCTATTTAATTTTGGTACAGCAAGAATTTACTCTCTATTTCCAAATGTAATTATGATGGGTAGTCATTCTTCTCTGAATCTTCTTACATTTAGCGCAGGTAACAATTTGCCATCTTGATGAACTGTCATGACTTTCGGTACATTGCTTTAAAATTCTGACTATAGTTTCTGCTTATTCTTTCCTTGTCTGCATTCGAATTCATTCAATAGAAGACTTGATGATTGGAAAATTATCGAGACTAAGTCCAAGTGCCTCTACTTTAGCTTGAAGAATATAAATGGAATCTCTTACACTTAACTGGCATCTAAGGCTGCTACTAATTTTAGGATAATGATGTTTTTTCTTTCTCGCTTTGTAGCAGTTTGAGACTGTGTTGTTTTAGTCTAAAAAGCATGCCTGATTTTTATCAGATGTTGAAGAGGTATTGTCATGTTCCTGATAAAATAATTTAAGTGATGATGATGAGGTTGATGGCCCTGATGACAACATATGTTAACATCATCTCTTCTCTGCTATGATTTTCCTTTCTCTCACCCTTTTTTCTTTTTCTGCTAGTTTTTGTTTATACCCACCATGCAACCCTGTCGCTATAAAATTTTATCCTACTCTATTTTCATTCTTTTCAATGTATTGGAGGGAGCAGTGTCAAATATATTGTCCAATTCATTTTGGAAATCCTCTACCTGTTGCTTAAAAACATCTTTAATTTTGTTTGCATTTTTTTATAACTGCTTCCACACTTTGTGGAGGTTCAATAGCTTTGTCACACAGTTGGGTAGGGATTTTGTTGGTATTCTAGCTTTCTCCCAAAATATAATACATTTACAAGTAACTAGGTTTGCACTTTCATTAAGATTTAATTTTACCTCACAGTTGTTGAAAAACAAAATGGCAAGAACTTGCTATTTTGAAGGTAATTTTGCACCTTTTATTTGGTGATTTGTGTTTCCCACTAAGTAATCGAGGTTATTTTTTTTTGATTACTTCTTAATGTTAATGCTATCTGTAGAAATGAAAATGTAAAGTTAGTATAGCTAAAAATTAAAGGAAATCAGTAAAACACGATTTATATATATGGGGAATTCTCTGTGAGATCAACTTTTTTTTTTTTTTTTTTTTTTTTTTTTTTTTTTTTTTAAATACACCCTCATCTCTCATAATTTGGGTATTTTTTGGAGTACAGGGTTGTTTTAATCCCTGAATTCATTTCTGAAAGTTATACGTCAATCTGACCAATAGGTCAAACGTACTAACCTCGGTGATTTTGAGGTCATTGGCGAAGGTCACCTGTATTCAATGTCCATAACTTGAGAAATACTAGTCACAAATTTATAATTTTAACATCTTTAGAATCGGAAAAGATCTAGGAATGCGAATATACAAGTTTTATATCCAAAAATGTTTTTTTTTTTTTTTTTTTTTAAATGTTGACCAACATTTGAGGTTACAATTTTGACCTCTTTCTTATTGACTGAGAGAAAAAGTTATAGAAGCAAAAAATGAAAACATTCATTTTCTATAGGAATCAACAATAAAAACTTAGAATATGCTTGTATTTTATCCGTATTTGAGATTTAATGAAACGATGTTGAAGTTGAATTTTAATATTAGACCACATTAAAGGTATATACATTTAAAATTTTTGGATGTAATTCAATTTACAATTTTAATTGAATAATTTAATTATTTGACTTTACAAGATAACTATTATTTGGGGCAAAAAAAAAAAAAATTTTTTTTTATTAATATTGTTAGGGGAATAAGTATTTTACTTGTAAGAATATTTGGACTCTATACATTAGTATTTGAATTTAGTATTGACACTTTTAAAACATTTTGAGACTTCTTATTCTTGAAATATGTACTGTAACCTTGTGCCTCCCTTTAATGAAGGAGACATTATTACCAATATGGAATTTCCAGGAACAGAGCATGTATCTTTCCTTGTAGGAAAATTATATGACCTGATTCCAAAGGTATCAGAAGGCTCTAGAAAGTTGACAAAGAAATCCTCAAATTCCTCATTATATTTCTCAACAATTCCAAACTATTTTATTGTCATAAACACAACCAACATATTGGCCCACTTTTACATCTGTAACTTTTACAGCATCATGTACTGTGTCTCCAGGTGTATGTATGATCCTTTTCAATGACTAGTATTACTCAAGTTATAGGCATCGAAAGCAGGTGACCTTCGCCGATGACCTCAAAATCACCGATATCAGTACATTTGACCTATTGGTCAGATTGATAACTTTCAGAAGTGAATTCAGGGATCAAAACAACCCTGTATACAAAAAAATTAACAATTTCTGAGAGATGAGGGTGTACTGCACTGGTAAATCTCACAGAGAATTCCATATATATATATATATATATATATATATATATATATATATATATATATATATATATATATATATATATATATATATATATATTGTAAGGAATATCGCGCAACTTTGAATATCCAAACAGAAGAAAAATAAATTACAATATAGTTAAATTAAATTAAAGACGAAAAATTTAATACTTTTCACCCACCGTTGGTTATATCCACTGATGAGGGTAGCTTCTGATTGATGATTCGATCAATTCGTCCGGTTCGCCTTTGAGTGATGAACGATGTCGGGACTCGAACTTCTGTTGAGTAATGTTGCTATCTTCGTTCGCGAAAAGATGACTTCCAGTGTTCCGCGAGTGCTATTTGGATTACGTAAAGAGCAAATGCAACGAGCACACAACAAGAACTTTTTCAGTAGTTCAAGGTTAAAGAAAACACTGAGAATTGATAAAGGTGTTTTATTTATAACCAGTATTAGATGATGATGATGACGAAAATAAACTCTTGACAACAAGGTCAGAACGAAGAGAAAGGTTTAGGAAAGAGCTGAACAGATTAGAGCTCTGGTTCAGAACTGACAGGAATATTATTGACGAGTTAATTGTCAATAACGTCAATCTTTATGATGGAGGAATATTAAGGAACATAAGTATGTAAGTACTTGATAATCGTTGAGAAGATGTTGAATGGGGTTGGAGTAGTTCCAGCCTCGGAACTGTAATAAATTAATAGGTTATATAGATGTTGTAAATATATTCATGTAGGAAAAAAATAATCTGATAACACTTACGCGAAGCAAGTAGTTGATGTTGTTTCGCTTTTCTTAACAGTTTCAGAATTGTAAATAGTTATATCTTATTAATATTTTGACAATACTTTTTGTTGGCTTTATATATAAGAGTATTTAAATATAATAAATATAATGTTATATAGATATATAATGTTGATACTTTGTAAAAAATTCCAAGTATAAACAAAGGTAACCTAGAAGAGATAAGATATAAGAAAGATTAAAAGCAGAAACCATAAATGATACTCATCTTTTAATAATGGTACAATCATTCTTGAGCTTTCATTATTTTTTCGTTAGTTTTCAATTTCCAATATTAGGAACAAATATTAAGATCTTCATCGAGAATCTTCCATGACATCGACCTGTTAAAAATATTAGCATTAGAAATATGCTCACACCCCCTTACCAAAGTTGGTCTCGGTAATGTAGACCGACCAACTTTCCTTAAAGACAAGGAAGGCAAGTAGGAGTGTTCTAGATAGTTGATGTCATGGAGGTAACCAGATCTATTATAAATATTTTTAGAATGATGAAAGTCCTGTAATTAACCAGATAACATCTCACCTCTCTAACCTACAAAAGAAGGAAAGAAATTAATCTTGATGATCCATAGCGGTCACCTGATCGAAAACACGATTAATTTCTTTGAGAGCAACCTCTTTGGAGATGCCCCTTTCTTTTGCGGACTTCCAAAGTTGTGTCATATGAACAGTAGTAAGGGTGGTATATTCAAGCGATCTATCCGACATTGAAGTGGGGTTTTTATTAACCGTCGCCTTTTTCGAATTTCCCTTACCACTCTGCATCCTGTATCTTTTATCAAACCTCCGTAATCCTCTAACCTTGGATATTGAGGTAGATGCAGTTGATTTTGGTGGAAGAGTTTGGGTTGGACGACTCTGTTTTGGAAGTTGAACAATCCGTAGACGAACCCCTTTTTTTACTGTTTTTCCCTCCGTCACGTGGCTGTGGTGACTCGGAGGCTGTTGCAGGTTGTTCGCCCAAGTCCATGGAATTTACGAAAGTCCTGGAATAATAGGTTTTCGATTTACCTTTGGTTCGCTTAGGTAGAGTAGGTGGTATCGCCGCTGGTTGACTGGGACGATACTCTAGTCGCCATTGAATACCCGAAGGTCCGGGAACTGACTCTACTTCCTCAACAATCACTGAGGTCTTGGTAGTGGTTGTTGGGATGGTTGTTGTAGCTGGTCTGGGTTCTTGAGCTCTCCGTTGAAAGTTGGTTAAACTCAAGAAAGCGAACATTCCTCAAAGGTGGTTTCCGTGTAATGCAGACCATCATAACACAGATCTAAGGCATCCAATCGGTCCGATCCTCCCATCCAGAATTTATGATGAGGGTTACTTTGACTTTTGCTGTTGTAATAGCGGTCAAAAACAGCCCTCATCGAAAAGGTCCGCTTCTTAAACCAAGGTTGTTCACTTGTAATGCCAACGTTTGCCCGAACACCTCACGAGCCTTAATGTTAAGATAGGCTCTTTGCAACTGAGGATGTTGTTCGAGTGAGGGTATGAGATCACTCCTACCTTTACGTTGTAAAAAGGTTTCATTGAAGGTGGCTATGTCCTTCATTATAGGAATGATCAAATATACCCTAACGGCAGGGTTATACCGTGTTGGCAATTCTGTTTATGGCGTCCATCTGAACAGGAACAAGGACAAATTGGATGTGGGATTCCTATGTAATGACCTGGATTGTTTTATCATTATCAGTT
>SEYY01010400.1:0-5000 GCA_009176605.1 Armadillidium nasatum
ATATATATATATATATATATATATATATATATATATATATATATATATATATATATATATATATATATATATATATATATATATATATATATATATATATATATATATATATATATATATATATATATATATATATATATATATATATATATATATATATATATATATATATATATGTATATATATATATATATATATATGATAGAGAGAGAGAGTTGGAGAGATGGAAAATGTACTTTAGTGAATTGTGAAACGATGGGAGAGAGATTAGTAATGGGGGAGAGGTAGAAAATGATAGGGATGTAGTTAGCGAAGAAGAGGAAATAAATATTAGTAAAGAAAAGGTGGAAGTAGTGGTGAGAAAGGTAAAAAAGGAAAATCGGCAGGAATGTATGGTATATATAGAGAGATGATAAAGGAGGGAACTAGAGAGTTGATTGACTGGTTGGTGAGAAAGTTTAATGAATGTTGGAGAGAAGGGAGAGTGACTCAGGAATGGCAGGACTCTTGCACTGTACCCATATATAGAGGAAAAGGGGATAAGCTAGTTTGTAAAAATCTCAGGGGATTAGTCTGCTGAGCATGATATAAAAGATTTTTGGGAAGGTGTTAGTGACGAGAATGAAAGAATTTGACAAGTGAGGAAATGGGTGAGAAACAAGAGGGTTTTAGGGAGGGTAGGGGATGTGTGGACCAGGTATTCATCCTGAGATTGATTACCGAGAAATTGAGTGAAAATAATAAAATGGGATATGTATGTTTTTTGGATTTGGAAAAAACATACGATAGAGTATGCAGGAGAAAGTTGCTTGAAATACTAATGGAAAGGGGGTTGAAAGGGAAATTACTGAAGGGGATCAAAGCTTTTTATGCGAATTGTAGATCCAGAGTGAGGATGAAGAGGGAATGGATGGTGTAGTTAGGGAAATGAAGAGAGAAGGAAAAGGGTATTAGGTTGAGAAATGTGGAGAGTAAATGGGATGTGAACTTTTACGTTTTGTCGATGCGGTGTTGGTGTCAGAATCTGGAGAAAAGTTGAGAATGCTGGTGAGAGAGTTTGAGAGGAAATGTGCGAACATGAGATTGAAAATCAATCCAGCGAAAAGTAAAGTTATGAGAATTGGAGGTTGGGATGAGGAGATGTGGAAAGAAGAATGGGGGGGGGGTGCAGAAATGAAGGGAAGGAAACTTGAGGAGATGGATGAATTCAAATATCTAGGAATGTATGTGTTTGCCTTCTATAATGTATGGGTGTAAAACATGGATGATAACTGCACAGACGAGAAAAGTTTAAATATCTTGGAGATGAAAGGTTTGATGGCGATATGCAAATTGAGAAGGATTGATAGGACTAGGAATGAAAGAATAAGGGAGATGTGTAGATGGAAAAGAAGTGTAGTGGGCAGAGCGGAGGAGGGTGTTCTAAAATAGTTTGGACATATGTGTAGAATGAATTAGGACAGAATGGTGGGCAAAGTACTTAGATCCGAGGTGGATGGGGCAGGGGAGGGGAAAGCCAAAGCGAAGATGGATGGATGGGGTGAAAGAAATTTTTGGTGGAAGGAATTTGAGTTTAGAAGAGGGTAGTAGACTTGCGGAGGGCAGTGGTGAAAGGGGACGAAAGGTAGGAATGGGTATGTTTGTGAGAGAATTGTGGCGGGCATCACCCCACGAAAGTGGGAAAGGCAAATATATATATATATATATATATATATATATATATATATATATATATATATATATATATATATATATATATATATATATATATATATATATATATATATATATATATATATATATATATATATATCCTCTGGTAGGAAAAGACCAGGCCTACTAATATTCAACAGAGTTGGGGCAATATTAGAACCTAATCCTTAAAAGCTGACATGTCCCGATGCACGGCGCTTGAAAGTGTGCAAGTCAAAGAAGGGAGTGTGCTCCAAACTTTACAAGTAGAGTACATGTAAGGTTGTGAGTAGCGGCCGGCTAAATCTGAGAGTTGGACAGAGTAAGAATGAGACTGGGTAGAAAGGCTTGTGGCACGAGCACTTCTCAATGGAGGAGCTATGTGAAGGGAGAGTTCAGTATCCATTGTAATTGCGTAAGAATAGAGAGAGTAACGCAACAGTTCGATGGGCAGAAAGAGATTGATGAGAATTTGTGAGAGGGAGAGTTTAAGAGAGGAAAGCTCTAGACTCCACCTGTCAAGGAGAGCTGAATGAAATCAGCTGGATTCGGATTCAAAGGTTCTGGATTTGGATTCGATTCGGATTCGGATGCAAAATTGCCGGATTAGCCCATCACTGGTATATATATATATATATATTATATATATATATATATATATATATATATATATATATATATATATATATATATATATATATATATATATATATATATATATATATATATATATATATGCTTCAATTGTATATGTCGGTGCGGTGCGGTGCGTGGTGCGCTGATTTCCGGTGCGGTGCGGTGCGCTTAGATTAGAGTTTGGTGCGGTGCGGTGCGGAGCACCGCATTTTTCTTCCGGTGCGGTGCGGTGTGGTGCGCAACAAACGACAGTTGGTGCGGTGCGGTGCTCGACGACATGGTGCGGTGCGGTGCGGTGCGGTGCGGAAAATTCCGGAGTGTGTATGCACACATTCCTTCAAAATGTTCCTGTGTAAATGTGGTAAGTAAGGGTTTGTGTTTTTTTGGGAAGGGGAAACTTGAGTAATTCGAAATCGATAGAAGGGAATATGGAATACATTCAGAGACAGAGCAGAGGGAACAGGATAAAGGGGAGCATGAAGCAGCAGAAGCACAGTCAGCATCAACATCAGTAATAGCAGAAGTAGCAACATTAGCAGTAGCAGCAGCATTAGCAATGGAAACGTCAGCAAGAACTACAACAATGGAAACAACTGTAACAGCGACAATATCAGCAATCGATAGCATTATCAACAAAAACAACACTATCGGCATCAGCAATAACGACATCGAGAAAATAGAACTAGCAACTGGTGCTGGGACGATTAAGAATTTTTTGACGATGACGATGAAATTGGAAAAGTATATTTTTTAAAAATTTCATTATTTTAATAAATTTAACAATTTTATAATAATGGAGAATTAAATTGTTTTTTCTTTATTCTTTATTATTCAAATTAGTAAAAACATGTAATTTTAACATGAATAGTGTAATACAAGTATCTCATTCGCTCTCGGACCCAGAGACCCAGATATGCGCTTGTAGATATCAAAAGTAGTAATCATAAGTTAATAAAATTTTCCACGGACAAACCTTGGTGTGTGAGAAACGTGCTGACGTCACAACAAGCGTTGGAAATGATCGCCATTGGCTTCAATTCATGCTTGCACACACTTTTCCTTGTTACGAGAGGTTGCCGCCAACATATAGGGAGTCACAGAGTCATTTGCCTGCCTAATGATGTTTTTCATTTGCACGAGAGTACTGTTCTTGTTGCGATACACTTTCTCTTTCAGCATGGCCCATAGGAAGAAATCCGATGGGGTAAGTTCAGGTGACCTTGGTGGATAAAGTCTCTTGGAAATGACACAATCTTCAAAGTAGGACTCAATTTCAAACATTCTGGCGTTGGAAGTATGAAATGTGGGCCATCCTGCTGAAAATGGGCAGTATGGGGTTCTTCGTGATCCAAATGATTTACGAACTTGACATATAGTACATTGATGACTATAAACACCCATCTGGATCCAAGAGCGAGTGGGACGTCCTGTAGTATCTTCAGACCATTGATTAAAAAATTTTTAATATGTGAGAACATTGGACAGACACATAAAATTTTGGTATTTAAATTTGCAGCTCTTAAATTGTAATGTAGAAACAATCATTTCTCCAGTTTCTATAGGGTAATTTCATTTCCTCTAGGAGTGTACATTTAGTCGCTACTAATAAACAGCCTTTCACTCTCAATAGAAGAAGGTGGAACAGGGATATATTTATTAGCCAATATAAATAAAATTAATCGTCCAAATAATCGTCAGAAACTTGAGAATGACGATAACGACGATTAATCGTCCCATCAAAAAAATAAAAATAAAAAAAAAAAAAAAAAAAAAAAAAAAAAAAAAAAATATATATATATATATATATATATATATATATATATATATATATATATATATATATATATAATATATATATATATATTATATTTTTTTTTTATAATTTTTTTGTTATTCCTTATTTTAATTTTTTTATTAAATTTTTTTTTATATATATTATATATAATATTTATATATATATATATATATATAATATATATATATATATATATACTATATATATATATATATATATATATATATATATATATATATATATATATATATATATATATATATATATATATATATATATATATATATATATATATATATATACTACACACACACACACACACACACACACACACACACACACACACACACACACACACACACACACACACACACACACACACACACACACACACACACAACACGCAATGCTTGTATAAGAGTTTGAGGAGACGCTAAAAGTTGTTGGTTCTTGTTTCACTCAATTGGATGATCAATGAATGTTCGCCATTTTTAACATTGGATCTTTGTTTGGAATTAAGGGGGAAGTTTGACAACGTCCCTACTGTTATATATATATATATATATATATATATATATATATATATATATATATATATATATAATATATATATATATATATATATATATATATATATATATATATATATAGTAGGCACCCTCCTATGGATTTAGATAAGTACCGAGTTGCTACAGTGATTCGAAGCAGAAGAGCTTGAAAACCATTCAGTACTATGCTTTCCTTTCGCGGAAGGCGGCCCAGTTCGGTGGTAGAGCCTTCTGTACATTATCTAACGGCGACGCTGTTGTCAATGGTTTGAGTCCTGGCATGCGGAAAAATTTGTTATATATATATATATATAATATATATATATATA
>SEYY01010401.1:10000-17500 GCA_009176605.1 Armadillidium nasatum
TTGTTGTGTGTTTGAAAGTATATACCCAACTTTACATACTGTTTTCTAATTTTGAGATAAGTTTTAAACAACTTTTTATTTAAGTCGACGAATCTTTGCTAATTTAATTTGGTAATAAGATATCATGGTCTATTGTGTCAAAATCTTTGGTATAGATAATAATAATAATAATAATTTATAATTATAATGTTTTAGTACATGTAATGTAGGAAATCGTGTAGACCGAGCACCTCTCAATGGAGGAGTCTTTATTTTCAAAATTTTCTAACGGCGTCCGAAGTTGAATTATTTTTTCAAAATCCAAGCCGTATATTGCTAAGTATGGAGTTAGATGTGAAATATTCGGTCAGCTGCTTAAATACTTTATTTTCGAATATTTTATAAATCAAGTATGATTGCGATATTGAGATCTAAATTTTAAGGATGGAAAGGTTTTCTTTCCTAAAAATAGGAGACACGTCGGAAATTTTAAGGGTAGAGCAAAAAGACCTAAAATGATTGAAGCATTGAATAAGTGTGCTAGTGCGTTCTGCACAGTCCGTGGGACCCCTCCCACAGAAGAAATAATCATTTCACGGGAAATCAAAGAAGTACGACCGCAAGTCCGACCAGCTTGAGGTACCGAAATGCCACAAACGTTTCCTTTCAATTGAAGGGGTCTTTCCTGCGAAAGACTTGAAGAGATATAAGAGGATATAGAGATAAGAAGGTGATCGGAGGAACCAGAGGAGGAAAGAAAAACAGTGTATATATATATATATATTATATATATTATATATATATATATATATATATATATATATATATATATATATATATATATATATATATATATATGGAGAGAAACACCAACTGAGTTCGGGAGAATTTCTTCTTCCGAACAATCACTCCCATCATATAGGAGTCTTATCCACCATGTATAGAGTACTGTTCTCTCATTTGAGAGGCGGTTGTAGGAATGAGGCGTGACTCTAGCTCTGTCTGGCTTTTGGATAATGTATAGTCTAAGGCGAAAAAACTAATAAACTGTCCCTTACTTTCAAATTCCCTTTATCTTCTGTTTTTGCCACGTGACTTTGGCACACAATCTCTTTTCTATAAGTCTAATATTGGAAGGTGCTTGAGGTTACTGACCTTTACCATTCCACCGCAATTGCGTCAACCTCGCAGCACGAGGAGTACCACACATTCTCATCAATTTTCTGTAATATTGCAAACTCTATGCTTGTCATTTTTCATGTTTTGTTATTTACTTTAATTTTAGAAGGAAGTTGGGGAAACAGATAAAGGGACTGTGTTCCAGATTTTAAAAGTAGAGTACATGTAAGATTCAGCATAGCGGTTCAGTATGTGGTCGTAGATTTGGACAGAGAAGGGATGAGACTGTGTAGAAAGTCGTGTCACACGAGCCTTCTCAATGGAGGAGGTATGTGACGGAAGAATTCAGAAGAGGAGTGTCCATTGTAATTGCGATATTATAGAGAGAGTGACGGAACCGTTTTACGGGCAGAAAGAGAATGCTGAGAATTTGTGAGAGAGGGAGAGTTGATGATACGAAACGTTCTAGACTCCGACTTGTTAAAGAGAACTGAATGAGTGAAAACAATCTTGGATGTGTGAGGCGTACTCCATATTGGGGAGAACAACAACTCTATAAAGAGAAAGCTCTTCGGGTGGCGCAAAAAATCACATAACCCCCAACCTCTTAGATGCCTGTTAGGAATGAGAAGGAAAGTGACTCTTTCAAGAAAGATCATATCAAGGACAGATGAAGGCTTGAGTTGTGTGTTTTCGAAGAAGATGTTCTAGTTGTGTGGAGGGTTGTGTCGATTAGAGCGAAGGAGAAACTGAGTTTTAGAGTACATTGAAAACGTCCATCTTTTCTCAACCCCAATTTAAAATACGAGAAAGATTAAGAGACAGTTAATTCAAGGCCAAAATTCAAGCGTCAGTTAACTGAAAGAAGTAATGAAGGGTAGAGTCATCAGCATGGGAGTGGATAGGTGATAAAGTACTAGAGATAAGATCATTAATGAAAAGTAAAAAAGTGTTTAGGATAGGACAGATATAACCCTGAGAAACCCCACTATTAATTGATTTAAAGGATGAACTGTGGCCGTCTACAACAACAACTATAGAAAGATCTGAAGGAAAATCAGAGAGAAGACTAAAGAGAAGAGGATAGATTCCGAAAAAGGGAAGTTTAGAAATCTAAGTTTTGTGACAGACCATATCAAAGGTATTTGATATGTCCGGTGAGACAGCAACAGATTCACTAAAATGAGGAAGACCTAGAGTCAGAGAAAAGGGAAAGAAGACCGCTAGTAGAGCGTTTTTACGAAAGCCATACTGGCGATCAGAGATAAGATTTGAAGAATTGAGATGTTTACAAATCTTCCTCTTAAGGATAGATTCGAAAACTTTAGAAAGAAAGGAGGTTAAAGAAATGGAACGGTAATGGAAGGGTTGAAAGGGTTCTCTTTTCTTCGGCACAGGCTGAATGAGCGCACGTTTCCAGCAAGAAGGTAAAGTTGAAAAAAAACAAAGAAGAAATAGCTTACCTAGGCTAGTTGCAAGATCTTATGCACAAGTTTTGAGAATCACAGGAAGGATACCATCAGGCCCGTACACCTTCTCAGTGCTAAGCTCAGAGTGAGCATAAATGATATATTTTGAAGAAATTACAATTTTAGGCATAAATAATCTGGAAGGAATTGAAGGAGGAGGAATAGTTTCGGAATCGACTAAGGATGAATTGGAAGCAAAAGTTTGGGTGAAGAGTTCAGATGAAGGTATATCGGAAGTTGTGCCGCCTGAAGATACCAGAGGAGGGAAAGATTAAAACGGAAGTTAGATTTGATATTTGAAAAATGACAGAAAGGGCTTGATGAAGAAAAAGAACCAGAAAGATTGTTGCATCTTTTATGCAGGAAATTTTTTTTAGTGTTACGAAGGATAGTTTTTGCACGATTAAGTGATGTAATTTAAGTTGAGTGAGCTTCTGGAGTTTGAAGATGATGGTAATTCCTGAGAGCAGCATCTATGCTGCGAGTAGCACAAGAACTAGCAGAGTTAAAGCAAGTTTTATTAGGTTTAGTAGAGAAGAAAGAATATGGAATGTAAGCTTCCACACCAGAGAAAGTAACCTCAGTAATGCACTCCCCAACTCCAAGGGACTTCTCCCACGAAAGCAATAATAATTCCATGGAAAATCAAAGAATAAAATAAATATTTGTAACATTGGCGAACTTAAATCCAATTTTAACTTCCACTTCTCTTCTTATACACCTCCCCAAAACTCAGGTGCTTGAGCGTTCTGACAGCAAAGCCTACTTGTTTCTTCATACTGTCTCTATCCTCAGTTTACATAAAATGTGGTTGTTTTGCGTAAGTGACCAACGATGTTGTTTGTTCTCGTGTCTCTAATTTGGAGACTTCCTAATTTTCCCCCGTGAGCTTAAGCTCTCTTGCCATTGCATTTGAATCATATGCGATCATATGTACCTCTCGCACACCCATCCCGTTTTGTTCTAATCTCGTTGGTGATATATATATATATAATATATATATATTATATATATATATATATATATATATATATATATATTATATATATATATATATAAAATATATATTTATAAATTCATTATTAAACCAATCGAAAGAGACAATAATAAAAATAATAATAATAATATAATAATGATGATAAAATAATAACAATAATAATAACAATAATAATAATAATAATAATAATATATATAATAATAATAATAATAATAATAATAATAATATAATAATAATAATTTGTTTTACTCAAAATTTTTTTCCTTTACATATAGAAACAGCAATGATATTAATCATAATATTAATTATAAAAATAATAATAATAATAATAATAATAATAATAATAATATAATAATAATCAAAATAATGACGTAATAAAACTGGCATAATAATAATAAATATAATATTAATACTAATCATTTTAATATTCCTGCTAATAAAAATAAAAATAATGGAGAGTGAAATAAAAAAAAAAATCTAAGAATTATACTAATTTCCATTATTTTTGTATTATCATTAACATTATTATTACTATTATTATTTTATATTATATATTATAATCATCATTATTATTAATTTTATGATCATTATTATCATTGTAATTACTATTTTTATTAATATTAAATATTATTATTACTAGTATTGTTGACATTATTTTTTTAAGAATTATTATTATTATTATTATTATTATTATTATTATTATTATTATTATTATTATTATTATTATTATTATTATTATTATTATTATTATTATTATTATTATTATTTTGATTATGATTATTATTATTATAATTTCATAAATTAATTTTTTTTTTATGTAGTTTTATTAACGGTTGTAGCAGATATACACTTGCAGATCACTATACCGGTAAATTGTATAGGTAGGTTTGAGGTAAACAAGGCTGTAATATAGGCTTTTTAGTATATATTTTGGAATAGAAGTTTCTTATCTTTAGGAATGCATAGGTAGTATATGCAAGTTTGCTAATAAGACTATTTATGTGGTTTTTAAAGGAGAGTTTCTCATCGAAAATAACTCCTAATAATTTTGCTGATGTAGTTCTATTTATGGTTGTACCTTTTGCTACGACATTTAGATTGATAGAACTTTTAATGTTTGTCATTATTAAGTATTATGTTTTTTGTAAGTTAAGGGAAAGCCTGTTTGCCTCTACCCATGTTACAATATTTTCTAATACATTATTTACTTTTGTGTTTAGTGTATCTATGTTACGGTCTGTTATTAATATTGCGGTATCATCGGCGTATTGTGAATGTAAAGAATCATGACCATTTTGGAAGTCATTAGTATATATGTTAAAGAATAGAGGACCGAAAATAGATCCTTGAGGCACTCCTTGAGAAATTGGATCGAGAGAGGATGAGATATCTCCTAGCTTCACGTATTGTGTTATACCAGATAAATATGACTGGAACCAGTTTGTGGAGTCTTTTGAAATGCCAAGCCTATTTAATTTTTGTAAGAGTAAGTTGAGCGGGACGACATCAAATGCTTTTGAGAAGTCTAACAGTAATAGGATGCATGTTTGCTTATCGTTTAGTGCTTTGTATATGTTTTCTGTAAGAAGAGTTAATGCATCTTCTGTACTACGATTTTTTGTAAATCCAAACTGAGTCTGTGAAAGGAGTTCATTTTCGTAGAAGTAATTTGTAAGTTGTGTATGTACCAATTTCTCGAGTAATTTACCAACTGTATGTAGGATAGAGATTGGACGGAAGTTATTAGGAACTGAAGTGTCTACTGGATTTAGGAACGGGAGTAACCCTTGCTATTTTTAGTTCTTCTGGAAAGTGGCCTAATTCAAGTGAAGTATTGTAGAGGATCGCTAGTATTGGAGAGATTTCATTTACGCAGTATTTGTAAATCCAGTTGGGGACACTATGAATGTCAGAGTTTTTGTTTTTCAAACTATTTATTGCACATTTGACTACGGAACTTGTTATGTTTGTAAAGGAGAATTTTTGACCTTTGTGAGTTTCTAGGTAGTCCGTTGAAGATACGCTTGTTTGGGGAATTTCAGCTGCTACTTTATCTCCTTTAGTTGTAAAATAGGAATTTAATTCATTAACAATGAGTTGCTTATTGGTCACTATCTCGTCTTTAATCTTTATTTCCGGAATTATAACTTCATTATTTTTGTGACGATTTAAGATGTTATTAATCAATCCCCATGTTGATTTGGCATCGTTTTTAGTTTGTTGGAATTTGTTTTCAAAATAGTTAGCTTTAGGTTTCCTAATTAGTTTTTTCAGTAATGAAGAATATGCGATGAATGTTTGCATTGGTATGATGCCTCTCTTAGCACTTTTATAGAGTTTGTGTTTTTGCTTTATTGAGTTAAGCAACGCTCTTGTTAACCATTTATTCATAATCCTTTTTTCCGTAGCAATTTTGTGTTTTATGGGAAAGTGTTTATCGTAAATACTGTAGAAATTTTGGTTGAATAATTTGAATTTTTCATCAATTGAGACATTGGCACTGTGTACAAATGAAAAATCTGTAGTCTTTATTTGTTTAAAGGAACTTATTTTTACGGTCATCAGATACGAGTCTAAAGGCTATTTTCTTTTGTTCTTTTGAAGAAGTTGGTGTTTCTAACATTGATACGCAAAGATAGTGGTCTGAAATATCTGAGTAAAATGTGTAGGATTTTATTGAATTTTGTTTATTTGACCATATATGATCGATTATTGTGGAGGTTTGATGTGCATTTGGCCTTGTGATTCTTGTTATGTAATTTTCATAGCCATTAGGTGTCATAGTGTTAATTAGTGCATTTGTGTGATATGGAATAGTGGCATTGCTGGATACGTCGATGTTAAAGTCCCCAGCTATTAGTGAGGATCCATTTTTAAGTATGGTACTGCAGATATCATCAAGTGTTTTTACAAAATTTGTTTTACTTCCTTGCGGTGGTCGGTATATTCCTAATAATTTAAATTTCTTATTTCCTTCATTAAAAGTCACTGCAAGTGGATCTATGTCTTTATTAACAATTGATAGTGTTTCTTTTGCTTTAAGGTCTTTTTTAATGCATACTGATGTTCCAACCCCTCTTTTCCTTTACGACAAGCACAGAAGAGGTCATAGCTTGCAAGGTCAAATAGATCTTTGTTATAATCTTTCAAGTATGTCTCCGTAAGCACTATACAAGAGAAGTCAAAACTAAAGGTAGAGAGAAGGTTTGTAAGGTCTTCATGGTGTTTCGGAAAACTCCTGATGTTAAGACACATTAACTTGAAGCACTCAGAGTCTTTATATAGTTTGTTTAATTCATTGGGTAGGAGGAGAGGACATATTTTAATGTTTGAAGTGTCAGATGAATTGTCAGTGCAGCTAGTATGCATAGTGTACTTCAGAATTTCTTGATACTTGTATAAAATGTACAAAGATTTCGTATGTTAGAACTGTGGAGAGTGTATTTGTGTTAGAATTTTTGTGGTATTTCCTGATTAGGGGAAAAATGGGCAGTAGATATTTTTATTGGTCAAGATTGTGTATTGTAAATTTAGATTTATATTATAGGATGTGTATATTGAGTTCAAACACAGAGGTGTGCAACGTAAGGTCGATTGCCCCATGGATTGTATAGTTAGTGGCTGAAATGTTCGATACGAATTTAAGAGGATACCGAAAGAGAGAGAGAGAGAGAGAGAGAGAGAGAGAGAGAGAGAGAGAGAGAGAGAGAGAGAGAGAGAGAGAGAGAGAGAGAGAGAGAGAGAGAGAGAGAGAGAGAGATAAAGTGATATTAAAATGAAGAAGAAGAAGAAGAAGAAGAAGAAGAAGAAGAAGAATATTAATAATAAAATAAAAATAAAATAATAATAATAATAATAATAATAATAATAATAATAATAATAGTAATAATAATAATAATAAGAAGAAAAGAAGAAGAAGAAGAAGAAGAAGAAGAA
>SEYY01010401.1:27500-45198 GCA_009176605.1 Armadillidium nasatum
ATAATAATAATAATAATAATAATAATAATATATTATTATTATTATTATTATTATTATTATTATTATTATTATTATTATTATTATTATTATTATTATTATTATTATTATCATTATTACAGCAAATTTGCAAAGTTGGGAATAAATGTGGTGAGTATTGCTAATGGGTTCCTATATTTTAGTATTTTGAAATGTTTACGAAATGTGAGAAGAGTTGCTGATTCATACATGTTTTATTTGGAAGTTCATTCCATTGTTCATTGCCTTTGTACGATATAGCTCTACTTGACTTGGTTAGAGTGTATTATTTTTTACCTAACGTACGTTGGTTTGTGCTGCGCAGATTTGGCCTTCTAGCATCTTGGTTATTCATTAATATATTTGTTGAGTTCATTTGACATTCCTTTTATTATTTGAAAATGTGAGTAGTTCAAGTGAGAGTAAGCTTATCTGGTATTTCGAGAATGGATAATTTTTTGAAGAGTGGGATTGTATGTTCATAGTAATTGAGCTATCTAAATAATATTCAAATTATTTTTTTTATGTAATGTCATTAAGTTTTGCAGCAGGTATGCACTTGCACATCTCTATGCCAGAAAAATGTGCATTTTTTTTTACAGTATACCCACCGCTCACGGGCTGAACAATTTTCTAGGACGGGGCAGAAATATAAAATTAAAGAAGACCCAGCCTAACGCAAATTTCTAAGGTGAGCACAGACTAAGCCATTAAATAGAACAAGATTAAATACAGCAGGAAAAACAGATGATGGCAAAAAGTTCCACAAAACAAGTGACTGGAAAGAAGGAGGCACCGTAAAGGACAAGCTTGAGGTTTGATATATTCACACAAAATTCATGGGAATCCATGGCACCCTTTTTGCTGCAAGGGCAATGAAATGGTAGTGGAATACCAAAGGTCAATTCCCTCTAGCAACTTCTGTTGTAATACCTTTAGAAAAGAGATATTGCAACAACCTAATAACCTTTTAGCCTTAGCCTCAACTCTGTCCAAAAATAGGGGAAAAATAATACATTTGAAAGGAGGGTGCAGATTTTGAAATGAGTAGAAGAATTTGAGAGTTGAGTAGTCGATATAAGAATGGACAGAGCTAGAAGTGGAGCTGAGAAGATCTTTAATTAATAGAAGGAATAAATCTGGAAAAAGTTTAGAACCCTGAGGATCGTCACAACTAACAGGAGAGGAGGAAGTTGTCGCTCCATCGACAAGTGCAGATATGGAACGATCTGAAAGAAAACTAGACATAAGTAAGCAAAGAAAAGGAGGAAGCCCAAAGGAAGAAGTTGGAGATTAGAGACAAATACCACACCCGGTCTAAATCTATGGAAATGTCAAGTACCACCACACAAGACTCCCCATAATCCCAAAGAGCAGAAGACTATAAATCAGTAAGATGGAAAATTATGTCACCAGTAGACCTCGAATGTCGAAATCCGTATTGATGATTTGAAAGAAGGGAGCGAGACTCTAGATAAAGCCTGGAAATTAGAGTTAAGGAGAATTTCAAAGATTTTAGACAGAATAAAAGTGAGAGCTATAGGACGATTTTTATAAGGATCAGAGCGGCTAATCTTCTTCGTGATCGGCTGAACATATGCACGCTTCCAGCATTGAGGAAAAGTATTAGTGTTAAGGCGTAGAAAGTAGATTTGTACATGGTCAGGAGCCAGCTAATCAAAACACTTGGAAAATGCCATCCGGGCCACTGGTTTCCCTGATGTTCTTAGTCCTCAGGATCTCATAACCTTATCATGTGAATCATATGTGATGACATGGGATGCCTGACAGTAAAAGGAGTAGGAGAATGAGAGTTGAAATTGTTCAAGTTGAATTGGAGGAAAAATGGAGGCCCGAAGAAATTTCCTTTTCAGAAGAAGTAATAGCAGCTGAGGTATCGGGTCGAATAAAAGAAGGAAAGGCAAATTTACAGAAGTTGTTTGAGAAGTTTATGACTACTTTCCAGAAATTTTTGTCAGTAGTAGAAGCAAGGATGTAAGCTCACTTGCTTTTCGTGAAAGCGCGCTTGACAAGTCGAAAAATATTCCTGCAATGATTCCGAGCTGAATGAAAATTAGCAAGAGTGATAGGAGCATTAGAGTTTTAACATGCATGATAAGCACTGTCTCTTTCTTGAAAAGAGTGAGAGCAAGTACCATCGAGGCATGAGTTTGAGGAGAAAAAATATTTAGATGAAGATGGAATGAACCTACTTATCCCATCGGAAAATAGGGACCTACCTTTTCTGGAGACGCAGAAGCATCATCGTGGTAAAAACAGGATTTATTACAAGTGTAGTTAGCAAACAAGCGTCTCAACGCCCCCTAATTATCCCGTTTAAAGTGTGATGGTGGTGCTTATGGGAAAAAAATATCATTACAGAGAGATATAAGATTGCGGTCAGAGTTACCAACAAAAGGAAAAATGGAGTATTTATACTTAAAAGTATTGGTGAAGCATAAACCAAGTGTGTTCAAAAACTGATTAGGAGTGTCTGGGATGTGTGTGGGTTCCCTAATCAACTGCTTCAGATCATGAAGAATGCTCAATGATTTGGACTCCTTCACATCTGTAATTGTAATTTCACATATTACAATATCTATAATATATATATATATATATATATATATATATATATATATATATATATATATATATATATATATATATATATATATATATATATATATATATATATATATATATATATATATATATATATATATATATATATATATATATATATATATATATATATATATATATATATATATATATATATATATATATATATATATATATATATATATATATATATATATATATATATATATATATATATATATATATATATATATATATATATATATATATATATATATATATATATATATATATATATATATATATATATATATATATATATATATATAATATATATATATATATATATATATATATATATATATATATATATATATATATATATATATATATATATATATATATATATATATATATATATATATATATATATATATATATATATATATATATATATATATATATATATATATATATATATATATATATATATATATATATATATATATATATATATATATATATATATATATATATATATATATATATATATATATATATATATATATATATATATATATATATATATATATATATATATATATATATATATATATATATATATATATATATATATATATATATATATATATATAATATATATATATATATATATATATATATATATATATATATATATATATATATATATATATATATATATATTATATATATATATATATTATATATATATATATATATATATATATATATATATATATACATATATATATACTGTATATATATAAATTTACTCATTGTAGTGCACGTTGAAATCTTCTTAACAGAGGAACTAAGCATTTGGATGAGAAGAGGTGACAGTCTTGTGAGAAGTAGTAAGATATTCAAAAAGAACCGGAAAATCTGGTCCACATGGGGAGTAATAGCAGAAATACAAGATAATGGTAGTAGTAGTAGAAAAATAAAATATAAGCCTAAAAACATTGAAATTAGGAGATTCAAGATTTACGAGACTTGTCACAGGAGTGTTATTGTTAATAATAGAACAGACCCTACCATTTAGTCAGAAATTTTGGAAAAAGTTGTAGTTAGAGACATTGAGGTTGTTAGCGAAAAAATCGCTGTACACCTGTGTCCCAGACAGAAGTTAGGGAAGTTCCGAGTTAAGGAATGTTTCGAAATGCGAAACCTGTCTATTTTCTGTAGGAGTAAGTTGTGGGGAAGAACATCGAATGCTTCCGAAAAAACTATTATCAGTAGTACTCATGTTTTCTGTCATTTAATGCTCATTCTCGTAAAGGTAGTTCATAAGTTGTTTATGCACCAATTTCTCGAATATTTTACCAGTTATTTGTAGGATGGGAAGGGACGGAAGTTATTAAGAACTAATATGTCAGCGGTTTTAGGAACAAGGGAATCTCTTGCGATTTTCAGTTCATCTGGAAAGAGTCCAATCTCTAATGGTGTATTGTAGAGAATCGCTAATACTGGTGAGATTTCATTTGCTCAGCATTTTTTAGATCCAGTTTAGCATACTATTAATATTGGGGCTTTGCTTTTTCAAACTATTTATTGCACACCGACTTTGGAACCTGATCTGCTTATAAAAAAGAATTTATAACCTCTGTGCATAGTAATAATATTAACACATATTAATAATAATAACAATAAAAATAATAATAATAATAATAATAATAATAATAATAATAATAATAATAATAATAATAAAAATAAAATAATAACAATAATAATAATAATAATAATAATAATAATATAAAATATATGGACAGCAGACAAGGTTCAAAATAATATATATATATATATATATATATATATATATATATATATATATATATATATATATATATATACTATATATATATATATATATATATATATATATATATATATATATATATATATATATATATATATATATATATCTAATACTTCGGGAACCTAATTTTAAGCATGAATAATCTTGCAAAGAAAACAGATACATTCACTTAATAACAAACTTTTCATATTTATTAGAATATTTCTTCAGTGCTGAAAATAGAATGAACAAAATTTTATTACAAAAAACATTGGACCAATTTTTTTTTAAATAATTAATGAAAATATGTGAATCTTAAAAATTTAAAAATAACAGTTTTAAATATTAAAGAAATGTTAACAAAAATAGAAAAGCATATAAACGAGGGATGAAAAAATAGACAAGACAAAAAGAGAAAAGAAAAATGAATGAAAGACAGATCAACCAATTAGAAGTGAGACCGAGGAATTCTCGGTATCAAGGGTGGGTTGTAATTATTTAAAATATAAAGATTCCAAAATTTTTAGCTCTTCGTCATCTTCTATTTTTTTTAACATTTCTTTTATATTTAAAACTATTATTTTTTAATTTTTAAGCTTGACATATTTTCATTAATTATATAAAAAAAAGAAAAATTGTTCCAATGTTTTTGGTAATAAAATTTTTTTCATTCTATTTTCAGCACTGAAGATGTATTGTAATAAATATGAAACGTTTGTTATTAAATAAATTTAACTGTTTTCTTTGCAAGTTTTTTCAGTAGGTTCTTAAAAACTCTTCTTTACGATATATATATATATATAATATATATATATATATATATATATATATATATATATATATATATATTATATATATATTATATATTATATATATTATATATATGTGTGTGTGTGTGTGTGTGTGTGTGTGTGTGTGTGTGTGTGTGTTTTCAATTATTGTTTGTTGTTAAATATTTTATTATTGTTATGTATTATTATTATTATTATTATTATTATTATTATTATTATTATTATTATTATTATTATTATTATTATTATGCTATTATAGTATTATATCATTTTTAATAGTAAAATTGAAAGAGTAATAAGCCAATAAGAATACTGGTAGATAATAATAGTAAGGAAAAAATAAAACTAAGAAAAAATATTACTAAGGAATACTAGAAATAATAATAATAACAAAAACAATGATAATATTTTCAGTATTACCAACTATGCTTACTTCTACCACCTCTATTTATAATAAACGTAGTAATAATAATGATAATAATAATAATGGTAATAATAACTAATAATAAGAATAGTAAAAAAAATAGTAATATTAATAATAATTATAATGATAATAATAATTATAATGATGATGACTGTTTTAATTAAAATATCCCGAAAATCTAAGAATTACTATTTCTTATTTCTTCTATTTTAACAAAGGAATTTAGGTACTTAAGGGACTCAATGGGAAGTAGTGGGAGAGGTGAGAGGAGGGGGAGAGGGAAGTGATGGAGAGAAGTTAATAGGTTTTAGTTTGGAAGCGGGGGTATGGAAATTGCAATTAGATATGAAGCGGGAGCATATTGTAAGTGTAACGAAACCATTTTTCAAGGTAATTTCCGGAGGAAGTAGACTATCTTTCCATTTTTATTTTTATGCAAATTCAATATAGTAGTATAATAATAATAATAATAATAGTAATAATAATTAATAATAATATATAATAATAATAAATAATAATAATAATAATAATAATAATAACAATATTATAATAATAATAATAAAAAATAACAATAATCATAATAAAATTTATAATATAAATACTATTTATAATAAATAAATACAATAATAATAAATAATTATAAATAATATAATAATATAATAATAATAATAATAATAATAATAATATATAATATAATAATAATAAAATAATAATATATGATAATAACGAATAATAATAATAATAATAATAATAATAATTATAATAATATAAAATAATTATAATAATAATATAATAATTATAATATAATAATAATAATAATAAATAATATAATAATAATATAATAGATAAAGTAGAATTTTTTTTTTATCAATTTACTTCAAGTTTTTCAACGACGTTACATTCCTTCTCTCGATAAAATATTGGTTGTAATTAAGTATTCGTCAAGTTTCGATTCATATTTTATTTTAATTACTTCACCGGATAGCGTTTTTCTACTTTTAAAGTTACATTCCTAATATATAGCAAGAACATATAAGGCTTCTATGGTCTTTTCGTATAGCTAAGGCCTTTTTTAAACAGGATTTTGTTTTTCTGAGTTAGGTATTCGTTGACGAAGATATTAGGTTTTTCTTTTATGCATGCAGATATTATTTTAGATTTATTTTGAATTTAAGTGGTCTTGTGTCTTTGAGAGTTCTTATGTCACCAGTTCTTTTGATGCCTAATCTAAAAACTTCACTAATTGAATTTTGATTTAACTTTATTTTTAGTTTCTCGTATATCATTTTCCTTACTGCTTCTTTGCTGTTTTCATTTGGTGTGTACTCTGGCACACTTCCGGTGATCACACAAATATTTTTAATATTTTCCTGTTGTAGCTATGTTTGAGATTCTTCTATTAATTGAACAGTGTTTCAAATTTCGGATAAGCCGGGGCTCGAAGGGGATTCATCATTTTTGTTATTTTCTAATATATGTATTCGGATTTTTAGATCATTTATTTCTTGTCTTTTTGTTGACAGATTTGACTAAAGGCATCCTTAAGGGATGCAATTTCTTCTTTTAGGTTTAGTATAGTCAACCGTATTTCAGAACGGAAGACGTTGTTGTTGGAAGGAGAGTTAGGTACGGGAAGGGGAGTAGATAAGAGAGCGTTTTCCTGACTAGTAGAAAATCTTTCAACAAAAGATTCATCCTCTTCGACATGGTTTTTCCCTTTACTATTTTTAATTTTCATGTTGTTTTTTCTGTTACCATTGTACTATTTCTAGTATTCATCTCCTTAGCGAGTTATCTTGATTATTTGTTACGACACTTTAAATTTTTATGTAATTAGTTTGATTAATATAAACATATATTTCGCTAATTTATTTACTAGTTGATTTATATGTTCTTTAAATGTTAATTTGTCATCGAATATCACACCCAATATTTTTGCATTTGAAACTCTTTGTAATTCTGCTTGGTTTAAGTTAATTTTATAATCTTTTTTTATACTTTTATTGCTAATAATAAGACATGATGTTTTTTGTACATTTAATGAAAGTTTATCAGAAATAATCCAAATCATTATTTTATTTAAGTTGAATAAATCGCTCGTTTATAAGGTGAACAATAGTGGCCCCAAAATAGACCCTTGGGGAACGCCAGTGGTTACTAGCGATGTATAAGAGTGAATGTCTCCAAGTTTTACATATTAAGGTCTTCTAGTTAGGTAAAATTTTAAAAAATCTTAGTGAATATCCTTAAATGCCCATCATTTTCATTTTCTTTAAAAGAATATCATGATCAATTGAATCAAAAGCTTTAGTTAAATCTAATAATAATTATACAAATAAATCTTTAAATTCGATGTTTTCATATATTTTTCAGTCAGGCACACGAGTGCATCAGATGTCGATCTTCCTTTACGGAAGCCAAATTGATAGTCATTAAAGAGATTATTTGACTTAAGATATTCAGTTAGTTGCATTAATATTAATTTTTCAACTATTTTACTAATATTATGTGCAATTGAAATCAGTCTATAATTCAGAGGAATGGATAAATCACCTTTTTTGTGAATCGGTGTAACTCTTGTGAGTTAAAGATCTTTTAATGAGGAAGAAACTATATCGACAATGAGTTTTAAGATGTTATTGGGAATAGTATTAATGTCAAATGTTTAATTTTTTAGACTAGCAAGCACCGTTTTTACTTCTTGGTTCGAGATATCCTTCAAGGAAAAGCGCGAATCGCAATGTCTGAAATAGGTTTCGAAAGTTGTTTGGTTGGAAGGTCTGTTAGCCACGTTTGGTTTACCAATGCTTATAAAGTTATTATTGGGTTCGTGGGCAATTTCCTTTTGTTTATTTATTATTTTTCCATTTATATTTATATTTTTACATTATTGATTCCTGATTTATTTTTGTTAATTAAGCTGTTTATTAGGCCTTATGTTTTTTTTTAGAATCATTATAGACGTCATTAAATTTGATACATAGTATTTCTTTTTCTCTTTCTTTAGGATAATTTTTAATTGTTTGTCAAATTTCATGTATAATTGAAACGGTATAATCCCTTCTTTGCAATTACAGTAAAGTTTATGTTTCTGATTTATCGAATTTTTAATCCAGGTAGCACATAGTTAAGGAGGTTAAAAAGATGCTGAATTTCGAATCAATGCTAACTTGCTCATTTTGTTTGAATGAAAAATCAATTTTGTTTACTTTATCTACAAACACTCTCCTACAATTCTCGTTATCTATTCTATATTTAACGGTAGTAAGAGTTCGCGTTTAATAGCATTAAATTTCACAAGACAGGGATAATGGTCTGAAAAGTCCTTCTTAATTACAAGAGATTTGATATCGCAATCTAAATTACCCCATACGTGATCCATTTTTTTATTTTTTACAGAACGCCACCACTCACGGGCAGAGCCCTTTTCAAGGAGGGTGCACACACACATGCACAAAGCTCAATCAAACACACACACACACACACACACACACACACACCTAACGCATAGCCCTCAGGTGGGCGCAGACGGAAGCTTTGAAGAGTGGAAGATTAAATACAGGAGGAAAAATAAATGATGGTAGAGAGTTCCACAGAATAGAGGTGGCTGGAAAGAAGGAGGTACCACAACGGGCTAAACTGGGATTTCCTACGTCCACACAAAATTGGTGCGAAAGCAGGGCACCCCTTGTGCAACGAGGACGACGCAACGGTGGAGGAATGCGAGAGGCCAATTCCCTCGAGCACCTGCCATTGTAAAGTAAAGTGGGGTTTCTGTCCTCAATGTTATTAGAGCGAGTAAGTATTATTATATAATTGATAAGACCGTTTGACATCATTGTGTTGGAAAGTGAGTTGTTGCTGAGGAGGAGCCGTGATTGCATAGATCGATATTGAAATCGCCGACAATTATCATTTTTGTGTTACGCAAGTGTGTTTGAATTATAGATTATAAGGAAATTATGAATTTTGTTTTTGAACAATTTGGGGGCCAATATAATCCCACAACATATATTTTTGAAGACTTGTTGTCGATGCGCACTACCAGAGCTTTTATACTATCATTTATCAGTGAATAAATTATTTTAGGATATTCACATATATTTTCTTACAAACATAGAGACTCCTCCACCCAGCTTATTTGACCTTGCAAAGTTATTTCCATTAGATCTTGGTAAGGAATACGCGTTTTTATTTTAATCATTTAAGAATTTTTCGCTCATACTATGCAATCAAGATTAATGTTTTGGTAGCTAATGTTGTTCAGGAATTCGTCATAATGGTTGTTAAGGCTCCTTATGTTTTTATGATATAATTAAAAGGTGTTAGCGTCATCCGGACTATTATTTTTGAGGGAGACCGTGTCGCAAATATTATTAAAAATATTTACTACCAATTATATAAAAGGAAGTATAGAACTTGATATATCAGCCTAGTCTTTGTATAATACCTTCCCTTGCCTTTTTAAAAGAATGTGTACGCATGGAAGTGTACGCGTGAGCGTATTTCCTATGTGTGTCAAGATTTCCCAACAGACTAAAGTTTACGGTATTTGAGTTGTTAATTTCTTTTTATTGAAAACCTTTATATTTTTTGGTTAGGAATGAAATGACTTTTCATTTTTATTAAAAGGTTATAAAATATATATAAAGATTTGATTATATATTATTTTGAAATAGAAATGTAATAAATAAAAACTTTAATTAGACAAAAATATTCGTCTGGCAACATCTTAAACTTAACACTCTGAAAGGAAGGCGAACGACGTTTGTTACCAACTGTTCCGATTTTTATTTTAATAATTATTAAATGAAATAAAATAAAGACATACATTATTACAATGATTGTTTTTATACATATGTACGACTAAAAATTATTTGCTTGTTATTCATTATATGACTAATGACTGAAATTAGTCGTAGAAATGATATTCACAGTTACAATAATACCCTTTAAGGTTGGCAAAGATTGTTTTGGAAAATGGCCGATATTATTTATATTTTTAAGATATTACTATAAGTTTTTAAATGAGTTATGAGTATTTTCTTCAACAAAGAGAAATATTTTAAAACAAACAAATTTCATTTTTAAATTTTATTAAACACATGTAACGGTTTATCAGTTTTAAAGATTACAAACTTATTTTTGCTGTTAACACGTTGAGTGCCGGAAAATGGGGCTGAGCCCGTTTTTAATTTTTTTTTTTTTTTTTTAACCGATTGAGCTGAAATTTTCAGTATATATAGCTTTTTTCCCGACGAAAATAGTCCATTTCTAATGTTTTTACGAGTGATTAACCATTTAGAAGTTATTTGGGGTCAAAAGTTAAAAAAAATTTGAGTAGCGGGGTCAAACCACTGGTCCACATGAGCTGAAAATTTAACTGAACAATCTTAGCCCCAATATATAGATGTTGTATGAAGCGATTTTTGATATCACGTCTAGAAAAAACGTTATATGCATCCAAATTTTTTTTGAAAAAAACCATACCCCTCCGGAGAAAAAAATTATTTTTAAAAAAATGCCTGCACCATTTTTTTTTATTTTTTTTTTTTTTTTTTTTTTAGTTTTCTATAACTTACGTTTAAAACATTATAAATAAATTTTTGTTTGAAGAAAGATATAGTGTCTCAAACTTTTAAAATTTTTGAAAATTGGCACAAAAATGGACCTTATTTGAAGAGCTATATCTCAAAGAAAACGAACTAGATCGAATAATTTATAAAAAAATATTGTAGCCCTATCATTTATCTATAACACTTCCAAAAATGAGAAATGTAGTTATTGTAGTTTTTTTTTTAAATATTTTTTTAAAAAAAGTTGGAATTTATTTTTTTTTTAAATTTTTGACTTTCGACAGTGGGCCAGTTTTGAGCTAATAACAATTTTTCTTTACTTCTGACAGCAAAACTTTTTTAAAAGATGTTTTAGCCAATAGACTTAGGAACAAACACTCCAAATTTCAGACCGAAAATATTTTTTATGTGGCCTCACCGTAGATTTTAACATTCCTAAAAATTCCGAAATAACTCCTAAACTTTAACTCCCTCGCAAAAACGTTAGGAATGGAGTTTTTTCGTCGGGAAAAAAGCTATCTATATTGAAATTTTCAGGAGAATCGGATGAAATTTTTTGTTTTGTGCTACGAGACCCACCAGTGGGTCTCATGGCACTCAACGTGTTAATCTGGTGGCCTTTAGCTTCAATTTATAGTAAACGTAGTAAAAATACCTTATTTAATGACAGGTGTTTCAAGAATGTATTAGAAAATGGGAAAGAATTAAAGAAAACTGTTATTTTTTGGGTATTTGAAGGCTTTGCGTCGCAGCTTGTGCTTGCTTAGCTAAATTAAGAAATAGAAAGAAACACAAATTTTATCGAGACCATCTTTTACTTAACAAAAGAAAATTGCCTTTCGGTTACTGTGTGAAGTATAAAAGGTCAAATTTGCTTATTTCACACAACTTTAGCACATTCTTCCGTTTTAAGGTGTTGAAGTTTTGGTCTGTAATTAATAGGAACTTAGATTCCCTCCTTTAACCTCAAATTTTAAATTTATTATTGAGTTCCTTTAAATAAAATTTAGAATTTCAGACCAAATTATTATTTCTTTAACATTTTTGCGTGGTGTTTAAACCTTCGCAAACCCCTGTAGGTTAAAACTCTAATTTTAATTAGAGGAGGCTTAAGCCAGGGTTGGATTATTGCTTTTTTTTATATATAAAATAATCTGACGGAAACATTTTACCTTTGCTCTGTCTGGTGAAATTTCCTTAGTTAGTTTTTTTAGGCACGCCCCACTGGTGGTAAGTAAAGAAAAGAAGTGCCTTTTCCTATATTCAACGATTTAATTCCGATGTCGTCACCTCTTTAATTAAAATTTTCAAGCTTTAATAGAAGTGGAAATCGTTAGATCTCCAATTCTCCGGTGAGTACTAAAACTAAAATTCTATTGAGGTTTCAACTTAGTTATTCCTTTATTTTAGTTGACTTCCTACGCGAAATTACAGAATATTAAGTTCTGTCTTGGATTCTGTAATTTCCCACGTTAAACATAGTCAACTAAAACATCTTCTTGAGTCGTCTATTTCATTTTATTTCAGATGTGGGGTTTTCGACAGTATATTTAGGGAATTCCGGTTTTTTTCAAAGTCCTTTTTAACTACCACTATCCTACATTCGGTGAAAATTAAAACACCTTCTTCGGTGTTCGAAAAATGTCAAACACAGATTTTGCTAACAACGCAATGACAGATTGCTAGGTTTTTTCATTTTTTGCTTTAGACTCATACAAACATGTAAAGAGTTAGGTTATATCGTATATATTATAAAAGGCATAATTATATATTTTTGGTAAATAAAATGAACCTGCTCAGTGAAAATCTTCACGAGGACTAGTGAAGTACTGTAAATAATTTATTGAATAAATTAAGAGTTTGTTCTAAAATGAACAAGACAAATTCTTTAATTAAAACTTAGTTTATTATAAGGTGCTGATTAATTTATTTACTACTATATTTTAGTCTTAATTAACTTTTTTGACTCTTTAACAAATATTATTTTACATTAATTAGTGTATAAGTATATATATTATTTTATTTTATTCATTTTTTTTGTATATAATTAATACATAATTTGATAACAAGGTCATATTAACGTAAACTCAACAACGCTTGATTTATATTTTTTTTATAATCATTTACAGACTCCTTTTTTCTATCATTTTAATAAAAACTAACATGAAAACTTATTCTTCCATACTTTCTCCTACTTCTTTCAGTACTGAAGGTTTACTCTTCAGTTAATTTCGAATCAAGCCATTCTCAAATATTACTGACATTTAGTTTTCATTTCTTTTGAGATGGTTTGGTTCGAAAGGAGAGGGTAGGAAGGCTAAAGTTTTAATTTAAATAGATTATTTATTTTTTTAATCATCATACATCATATATTTTTAAAGACCCGAACTCTGGCTGTTCCTTTGATATCTGAGAAAAAGGGTCATATCGATTGAAGAATTGAAGGAACAGGTGAAATGTGATCCAAATGGAGTTTAGAGTTAACAATTACAATTGTTAATTCTCCTCATTCGTATTACTCTTTTAAATTACGAAATACAGTCCACTACCACCCTTAATACGAATGAGTGTAATATTTAAATTATAACTCTCATAACCACTTCTTTCATTTGGAAATCAACTAAGTCAAGAGGTTGTCAAAGAAAAAATATATTTTTTGCTTTTTCATTTCTGACTATCTTATGACAGTTGGTTGATTACAGTATAAAATCTGACACACTCCGGATAAACATATTTCGATGTAATTGTAGAGTTGTTAAAATCAAAGTTCAGTCCCAATTCTTGTTAGCATTCATAATATAGTAATAATAAAATAATAAATAATAAAAATAATAATAAAATATAAATAATAATAATAATAATAATAATAATAATAATAATAATAATAATAATAATAATAATAATAATAATAATAATAATAATAGTAATAATAATAGTAATATAATAAAATAATAATAAAAAATGATAATAAAATAATAAATAATAAAAAATAAAAAAAAATAAAAAAAAAAAAAAAAAAAAAAAAAAAATAAAATAATAATAATAATAATAATTAATAATAATAATAATAATAATAATAATAATAATAATAATAATAATAATAATAATAATATAATAATAATAAAAAATAATAATAATAATAATAGTAATAAAAGTAATAATTAGTTATAATAAGTGATAATTAGAATAATTTTATTGATAATAAAAGAAAAGCAACAAATAATTAAAAGTAAGAAAATGATAGTAAAAATATAATAATACTACTATTAAAATCATAGTAACGTGTAACATTACTAGTAATGAGAGAAAAAACAGGAAAAATTATTTAAAACAAGAGTAGTACGAAACCGCACAAATACTTTCAACAAGTTTTATTTCAAAAAATTAAAAAGAAGGAAAAGATGTAAAATGTTTAAGAGTGCCCCATATGTACAGTTTGATAAAACAATTGCCCAGTGCTAAGATAATAATAGCAGCAATAGTAACACTATCTGATACTATTAATAAATATAGCAGAAATAATATAAATATATGAATAATAATAATAATAATATAAATTAATAATAAATAATAATAATATAATAATAATAATAATAATAATAATAATAATAATAATAATAATAATAATAATAATAATAATAATAATAATAATAATAATAATAATAATAGTAAGTATAATAATAATAATAATAATAATAATAATAATAATAATAATAATAATAATAATAATAATAAATAAATAAAAAATAATAATATAATAATAAATAATAATAATAATAATAATAATAATAATAATAATAAGATAATATTTTTATTATTATTATTACATATGTATGACTCCCATGAGTTTCTATAATTCACAATTCTTGTAATTCAGTTAGGTTTAAGTTGCAGAGTTGAGATATCTGTTCAATTCTTCATAATTTCTTATTTTGATAGAATCGTCATAGAAATTTCTTAATATGCAATACTCCATTTTTATAGTTTCCTTTTCCCCGGCGTCAGAAATTAGTTGATGAATACATTCCGTTTTTCTTTAATACAAGTTGATATCAATTTGTTCATTAATAGTACTTAATAGTATAATAATAATAATAATAATAATAATAATAATAATAATAATAATAATAAAATAATAATAATTAATTATTGACTCAACCTATCCAAAAGACGGTGAAACCTGACCACCCCAGATATGAGAGCAGTACTCCATACAAGGCGGATGAGACCCTTTAATTGAGAACTGCGAAGAAGAAAAAAATTCTCGCAGTCAAAACAAAACTCCTAGCTTCTTTGAGGCCCCTAGCAACCATTGTGATGTAGGTTCCAAGACATTTTTTTGTTTATGTGAGTCAAGGATTTTTTATTGTCAACAGAGAGATGGGGGAACCATCGAAAGAAATAGAAAAGTTTGGAGGTGTCTTTGAGTGGGAGATTTTAGAAGTTGAGTTTAAAGAGTTGAATTTCACAAGGTGAACCCCCAATGGAAAATTCTATCCAGTTCTGCAAGAACGGATCGGAAAGATGAAGACGAGAGGCAACTCTAGATGAAAAGGCAGGAGCAGATTTGAAATGAGTAAAAGAATGGAGTGTTAAGTCATCGGCATATGAATGAAAGGGTTAGATGAACAGAGAAGATCATCAATGAAAGTAAAATAGAGAGGAGATAAGACAAACAGTGAGGAACACCACTATGAATGAAAGGAAGAAGAAGTTATCAACAACACCGAAATGGAGCGATTAGAAGAAAGAAGACAAAGTAAGCAAAGAGAATGAGGAAACCAAAGAAGGGGAGCTTGGAAAGCAGTGACGCATGCCATACCTGGTCAAATGCCTTAGATATATAAAGCGCCACCACACAAATGATCCCTAAGGGCAGAAGACCTTAAATCTTTGAGATAGGAAATTATATCACCAGTAGACCTCGAACGTCGAAAGCCATACTAATGATCAGAAAGAAGAGAATGAGATTCCAGATGATCCAAGAAATGAGAGTTGAGAAAGGTTTCAAAGATCTTAGTCAGAATGCAAGTGAAAGCTATAGGGAAATAGTTAGAAGGATCAGAGCGGCTACCCTTTTTCTGAAGAGGCTGGACCAATGCGCGCTTCCAACACTGAAGAAAGTATAGTTTTGTGTAGAAAGAATAGAATTATATAATATAACAATAATATAAAATAATAATAAAATAATAAATAATAATATAATAAAATAATATATAAAATAAAGGTCAGATAAAATATATATATATATATATATATATATATATATAAATATATAGATATATAGAAATTCTAGGGAACCTAATTTTAAAAATAAAACTGCAAAGAAACAGATAAATCATTTAATACAATTTTCATATTTATTAGAATATTTCTTCAGTGCTGAAAATAGAATGAACAAAATTTTATTACAAAAAACATTGCACCAATTTTTTTTAAAAATTAATGAAAAAAAAAAATTATAAATAACAGAAATATTAAAGAAAGTTTATATAAACGAGGGATGAAAAAATAGACAAGACAAAAAGAAAAAGAAAAAAATGAAAGAAGATCACCAATTAGAAGTGAGACCGAGGAATTCTCGGTATCAAGGTGGGTTAATTATTTAAAATAAAGATACCAAATTTTAGCTCTTCGTCATCTTCTATTTTTAACATTTCTTTTTAAAAACTATTTTTTAATTTTTAAGCTTGACATATTTTCATTAATTATATAAAAAAAAGAAAAATTGTTCCAATGTTTTTGTAATAAAATTTTTTTCATTCTATTTTCAGACTGAAGATGTATTGTAATAATAAACGTTTGTATTAAATAATTTAACTGTTCTTTGCAAGTTTTTTCAGTAGGTTCTTAATTAAGAACTCTTCTTTTACTGATATATATATATATAATATATAATATATTATATATAATATATATATATATATATATATATATTATATTATATTAGAGGTGGACTGGCATCCGCAACTGCATATCCGCATCATTTTTCCAATATCCGCATCCGCGGATATCCGCATCCGCGGATATCCGCAATTGGATATCCGCAACCGCATCGCGCGGATAGTAAAAATTATAAAAACACTTTCTCTGGCAAGAGTGAAATATGTAGATGCTTTGCACACCAAACTCAGATAGTAGTTAAAAATTCCATTATGAGCAAAAAATATGTATCCGAATTTAATAACCAAAAGTAGGTTAATTGTACGCATTTCAATCAATCCATTGTAGCCCAAAATGAGCTGAAGAAAATACAAACAAGATTAAATGTTCGTCCACTTTATGTCATGCAAGAATTCAAACACGCTGAAATAGTAGTTTGCAATGCTTGAGAGGATGAGCGAAATTATGAGGATTTTTTATGCTTCAAGCAGCACAAAAATAAGCCTCTAACAGCTAAGAAAATGACATTTTAAATAATGTATTAATATCCTTAGCCTTTTGAAGAATT